>PVJH01040438.1:0-15708 GCA_004026705.1 Nesogale talazaci
CATGTTTATGGATTTGTTTCTCTTGTCCACCCAGAATAACCCAACTGCCTTGTTGGACACAAGCTCCCCTGGCTCACTCGTTGGGGATGGGGTGGGTTAGGTTGGGGACAATGTCCACTCCGATGGTTAAGGCTATGGGCCAGCTTGGTTTGGCAGGTGTTCTGGAACCATCTTCCACATAGTGATCATTCGTGAGCAGCCAATCAATTGAAAAGGGACTCTTGGGGATTGTGATTTATATGACTATTCTGGAAAAGCTCACTGTTTTCTTTCTTATTTTTAAACATCATTTTATTGGGGACTCGACAGCTTTCTCACATCCCTTCATCCGTTCTTTTATGGAACATATTTGTACATAGGCTGCCATCCTCATTTTCAGAACATCGTCTTTCTTCTTGAGCCCTGGGTCTCAACTCCTCACTTTCCCATCCCTCACCCACCCTTCCTCCCTCCTAAACCCTTGATAAGTTATAGATGATTGTTTTCATGTCTTACACTTTCTGCTGTCTCCCTTCACCTCTGTTTCTGCTGTTTGTCCACCTGGGAGTGGAAGGTTATGCCTTCCCCATTGCGACCTGTTTTCCCTTTCTTCCCCTTGCCCTCCACCTTCCCCCTACCCTCCTGGTATATCTACTCTCATTGTTCTTGAGGGGGTTTAACTGTCCTGGATTCCATGTGTCAAGAGTTCTTATCGATGTCAGTGGACATGCTCCCGTCTAACCTGATTTGTGAGGTAGAACTGGGGTTATGATATGGCGGGGAGAGGAGCATTAAAAAGCTAGAGGAATGTTGGGTATTTTATTGGTGGTTTGCCCCTTCCTTGTGACCCTTCTGTAAGGTGGTGTCACCTTGTCTACAGATGGGTCTCTACTCTGACCCCGTCATTCGCATCAATGTGATTATTTGTTTTGGGTCCTCAGATGCCTGAGATCTGCTCCCGTTGGCACCTCATGCTCACACAGGCTGCTGTGCTCCTTCCATGTGGGCTTTGTGACTTCCCTACTAGATGGTCGCCTGTTTAATTCCAAGCCTTCAAAACCCCAGATGTTATATCTTCTAATAGCCAGACACCATCAGCTTGTTTCACCACATTTGCTTATGCATCCATTTTTTGACGTCGATGATCATGTCAGGAAGGTGAGCATCACAGAATACCAGGTTATTAGAATGAAGTGTTCTTGCATTGAGAGAAGAGTAGAGGCCAAATGCCCTTCTGCTCTTTTAATACCTAACATATAAATAAATATACATACACCTATATCCTTATCATTATATATGAATATATTTCTATATACATGCCTATACTTAGACTTATATGAATGTCTTTTGCATCTTAATTCTTTCCTCTGTTTCCTTTTATTTTACTCCCGTCCCACTATCATGATCTCTGCCTTCATTCAGCTCTCAGTAATTCCCCCGGCGACATTGCACGTGATCAAACTCCACCAGGCATTCTTCACCCTCCTCATCATTGATTTTAGATCTCTTGTTGTTCCTTTCTCCCTGAGTTTGTTGGCTTCCCCCTGCCTTTCCCCAAGCTCCCCCTTTCCCCTGTCACCCTGGATCCATCATTCCTGTTGGTTTCTCCTTGGGATTGTTTATCTTGCCTATCATCTATAGGTAGACATGAAAAAGAATAATAAGAAAGAGAAAGAAAAAGGGGAGCTATAAACCATTGCACATCTGTCTGCTGACCCATATGTGTGTTCTCCGATCGAATCTGATGATGTGCCATGTCCTACCCTTCGAGTCTGAAGTCCATTTCTGGGCTTCCTTGGGGATTTTGTGACTTTGCTTCCCTTGATGCTCTGCTGCACTCCCTGCGTGTTTCTCCCCGGAGCGCACTTTTTTCCACTCCTGCTTCAAAACTCTTCATCTTCTGAACCCTGGTTCTTGGAATGTGAGCTAACCCATCAACTGTGGGTGCATCATCCCCTACTACCCTGTGAAGCAAGAGATATCTCCAGCCTGACGCATGGATGTGGGACTTATCAGAGTCTACAATGGTATGAACAACTTTCCCCAAATCTCTGTGTGTGTGTGTGTGTGTGTGTGCACGAGCTATACATTCTCCATTTATCCACGAACCTTTCAAAGTCCCCTCATATAAGAAAAACAGAATTGAAAAACCATGGAATTTTCTGAAAAGCCTCATCCAGTGCACATGTGTGTGTAGGCATGTAGGTAAGGCGTCTACTCATTGAGGTTAGGTGCTCCCTTAGGGGTTGTTTTGTTTTGTTGCTTGTTTTGTTAACAAGCGCGTTTGTTTGTGGCCATCCTGTTACTCTCACTGGCAAAATGTCATTCAGCGGGCTGGAAAGCAATGAGAGGTGTGCGTTGAAGCAGACCAAGCCGGCATTGATATGCAACCCTCCGGGAAGACCCCTTCAGGGCAAACTGCTCTTGGGTTGGGTGCAGACAAGGCGATGACCAGGACCGTGGGGAGATCATAAAATCTGGACAGCTTCCAGGTTCTCTGTTCCTGGTACTCCCTCCACATGTGCCTTCTATGTTGTTACTCTTCTGTAAAGAAAACAACCCCGAGAGTCTCTGGGTGTTATCTGCGAGTCGAAGGCAGTGGGAATGCCACTGCCAGGTCCCACAGGGAGGAAAGACCTTAGCTCTGCCTGGAGAGGGTTCGTAAATGCAGTGGGCATTTCAATGTTTGCCAAAGTACAATACAAGATCAAATAGGCTTTAAAATCCTGGTTTGCAGTAGAAGAAACGATGGTACCCAGCTACTGAATGATTGAATGTCTGGAGTCTCAAAGACTTGAAAATAATCAAGTCGCCATTCAGTGCAGAAATGGCAAAGCCCACATGGAAGAAGCACACCAGCATGTGTGATCAAGAGGGACCAAAGGGAGCAGGTATCGAGCATCAAAGAACAAGAATCACATCATTATGAATGAGAGGGAGAGCAGGGTGGGGACCTAAGGCCCACTGGTGGGTAATTGATCACCCCTTCACAGGGGAGTCACAGGGAGGAGACAGACCAGTCAAGGGGCAGCCGGGCAGTGATCATACATACAAGTTTCCTGTAGTTCCTGAAGCCTTCATCCCCCACCAACCATCATGGTCCCAACTCTACCTTACAAATCCAGATGGACTGGAGAAGGTACACTAGTATAGAGGGGAGCTGGAGATAGGGGAAAACCAGGATGGGTGAGCCCCTTCGGGCCAGTAGTTAGATTGGAGCTGCTGGAGGGGTGGAGAGAAGGTGGGGTAGAGAGATGGAACCAACTGCAAGGATCTACACATAAGCTCTTATTTGAAGGATGGGCATCAGGGGAGTGAGTTGTGGGAGAGGTCGAGCAGTGTGAGATATGACAGAACAACAATTTATAAAGTATTGAGGGTTGGTGGGAAGGAGGGAGCAGGGAAAGAGGGGAAGGGATGGAAAAGCCGATACTAGAGACTCAAGGGAAAAGGCGGATGATTGAAGAATGATAATAGCAGCGGACATTTGAAGGTGCCTGGCACAGTATGTTTATTTATGTATTGTGAAAAACAATGTACGAGCCCCCAATAAAATGATTTAATTTAAAAAAATCCTGATTCGCTACCTCACTGAATTCTTAAATGATTAACTGAGATATCATTGGTCCCAATGGTACCATCTGAGTGGGGTTCTTTCGTCCCTGGGGAGTACGGTCTTGAATTTTAAGGTGTCAGCTACTTGAATGCCATCAATGGATGAAAAAGTACTTGTTTTATTACATAACCCAGTGCCCTCAAACTGGATGGCACATACAGAGAAGCTATTTAAATACCACTCTGTTGGATATCTGTTTCGCCACCCCCACCACCCCCCACCTCAAAAAAATTACTTTGCATTAGATTAAAGTGGAGCTTTGCCCTGGTTTATTCCCTTTGACCCTCTGCTGAAGAGTGTGTATTTCCACTCCAGGTACATTGTCTTAGAATCCACAGTTAATGTATTGGGAGTCAAAATGCAAGTTGTCAACAAGGAGTGGGCCCAGATCAAATGGGTTACAAGTCCTGCTTTTCCATCCCACGGTGGTGAGCTTAAACTGCTTAAACAGTTTTGAAATCATCACATGTCTGCCTTCCAAGGTCAATCCTCGAAATGTATGGGAGACAAAGAAAGGGGTGGACTGTGGTCTGCCCTGCCTACCCCTCAGACAGCGCTCTCACAGCCTCTGTCAGGAGGCTGCTTCCTCAAAGGTCTCGTGTGACAGCCCGGCCCAAGCTGCCCCATCTCAGCCCCTCAGCCCACTAAGTGCCTGGCTTCCTCTTAGGTTCACCGACTCTGTGAGTCTGGGTAGACCAGAGAAACAAATTTATAGAAGTTCATAGATGTGTATAAGAAAGAGCTTTGGGGCTGAGCCCCGGTGGCGTATAAGTGGTTGAGTGTGGGACTGCGGCCCACGGGCTTGGCAGTTCAAATCCAGTGGCAGCTCTCAGGAACAGCACTGGGTAGCGCCCACGACCACCAGAGGCAGTGATGTCCTGCCCCCCCCTCCCCCCGCAAAAGAAAGAGCTTTATATCACCGAGGATTTATATATTCAGAAAACATCCCAGCCCACTCCAGATCAAGTCCATAAGTCTGATATTAGCCCATATGCCTGATACCAGTCTGTACATTCCTCTTCAGATTCACAAAACACATGCAATGATGCAAAATTGCAGGAAGATCACAGGCTAGTGGGTGAGAAGTCTTGTGGATCCAGTGGTGGTAGAAGCATCTCAGTGCTGGCAGGGGTCTCCATGTGGCTACTCCAGCTCAGAGCACTAGTGTTGTTCCATGTATCTTGTCATCTGCAATGTTTCCCAGGGAGTGAGGGGTGGGGGGAACAAGGGGGGGAGAGACTCCTGCTTCCAGGGAAGAAGATGAATTCCCAGAATCCTCAGGAGAAAGCCATACCCACACAAAGGCCTCATTGACTATGACCTGATTGACAGGCTAGGCTCCACCTCTTCCCTCTTAAACCTCTCAAATTGACTACAGATTACGTAACTGCCACACCAACTTATCCATTCTTGTGTGACAATGAAGTTTCTTTTCAGATGGATGCATAACCACAGACCGAGTCAAACTTGGCCCCCTTTGCTGAGTTTTCACTTTTATTCTTCTGGAGAAGGGGAGGAGAAATAAATGTTTTTGTTTCATTCCCCACCACACACCCCCGCCGATATTTTTTGTGTTTGTTTTTGTTTTGTTTTTGTTTTGTTTTTTGGGCATCACTGCTCTCCGGTGGTGGGAGTAGGAGGCCCAGCCCCACTGCTGGAATTGAACCTCCGTCCCAGTGGCCCGCACTCCCACGCACAACCACTATGCCACCGGGGCTCAGCCCCCACCCCCCCCAATATTTTTGTTTCACCACCACCCCCACAAACCTTGTTTCAGAAAAGGAAAATTAAAAGTTAAGAGTAAAACAAATGTTTGCTGTTGTTAATATTGAATGGCCCACAGAAATTCATTCAACTCAAGGGGGAATAAATTGGAGGCAGCTTTGAGTGGTGAGTTAGCACCATGGAGGGGGCTGTGGGACCTGGGAGTGGCTCTTTGTCATTGAAGGCTGCTGGGGCAGAACTGTCACTGTGGGTGGCTTTAATGAACACAAAGGTGTCAAAGGAGTCTCCAAGCTCCGGTCCTGAGTGCCACCTCTCAGGGAAAGACTTTCTCTCTTCTATTGGCTCTGGGCGAGGGTTCTTGTCTCAAGACCTGGTATCTCTTGGAAGTCTCTGTGTGTTTGGGCATGAATCTTCCCCTGGGTCTAGGAGATTCTCAGTCCTAAGACCCCGGGTCCAAAGGACATGGTTCCACTCCTGACCCTTCTTGCCTGGCACATTGACCGCACACTGTCTATGCCCACTTCCTGTAAGTGAAAAAGAAACACCGCCTCCCTCCCCGGAGAAAACCCCTACATTGGAGCACAGCTGTGACCTGGGCCAAGGTGTTCCTACCCATCCTCAGCCTCTTCCAGCTGATTGGCTGCTCACCTCAGATCACATAGCTGCCAGTTCACATCATTCTGGAAGTGCCAAGCCACCGAGTGTCATGGCTCTGTCAAGGTGTTCCTATGGTTTCAGGTGACAATTGAATCTATGACAAGCTACTTCAGAGGTCCGGTTGAGCAGGAGAGGAGTTAGAAAAAGTGTCCGTGTTCTTGGGGGTGTTGATGGTGAGGATAACAGGTAGAGAAGCTGACGGAGCCTGAGATCCCATGGTGGGAAATTTTCACTCCATCCCAAATTGCTCACTTCTCACATGCCCCAGGGCGTGACTGCAGTAATTATTCTCTCTCAGTGTCAATTCTACTTGCCCATTCCAATTGTCTGTAAAAGTGAATGGGTGGAGATGGAATTTACTGTTATATCTTCTCATAATGAAATCAAACTTCCCATCATATCCATAACAGGGCGGAGCCCAGGTGAGGTGGTAGGGATGGTGGAACGGTATGCCTGCAGCTCTTGGCTCCTGGCCCGCTGTGTGTACAGATGGCTCTGGCTATCCACCCTGCACCACGAACCTGCCTCTTGTCCCCCTCTATTTCTGTGGTCTGGTGCAAGTTTCTCTGCTCTTTCTATATGGTAACAAACACCTGGCAACAGTCTCTTCTCTGATGTTTCCAAATCCACCTCACTTTTAAAACTCCTCCAGTCCTGCTGGCTAGACCCCAGCTCTTTATGCCGTCCAATCGAGCCTGCCAGTGTTTCTCCTCCTCCAGACTGGCACAAACCTTCTGGAACAAACCAAACCTGTGAACGAGTTCCACCTTGATAGAAATGGATAGTGAGAGTGAGGCCTCTCCTGCAGCACTCCTGGGTGGTCTCCGACTGCCAACTTGGAACTAGGAAGTGGGTACAAATCATCTGTTCCACCAGCAACCTCATTTCTAGAATAATGATGGTTGAAGACCGGTGTGTTTATTACATTATCTGTCTTTGATTTGCACACGGCTTGTTACTGTTTCTCTGCTTTCACACAGCTTGTTACTGTTTCTCTGCTTTCACACAGTTTGTTACAATGTTTCTCTGCTTTCACACAGCTTGTTACAATGTTTCCCTGCTGTCTCACAGCTTGTTACAATGTTTCTCTGCTTTCACTCAGCATCTTACAATGTTTCTGTGCTTTCTTGTAGATTGTTACTCTGTTTCAGATTAAAACAAACAAAAACATGCTACCAGTTCCATTTCTTTCCCCCCAAACAACAACCTGCCATTGAGTCAGTTCTGACTCAGCACAGCCTTCTGGGAAAGGGGAGAACCGCCCCCTCCGCATCTCCTAGATGGTCCCTCTTGGCAGACGTAGAAAGCTTCATCCTTCTGAGGAGCAGCTGGTGATTTCCCACCGCAGCACTTAGCAGCCCAGTGCATAACTACCCTGCCACCAGAGGTCCTCATTCATCCCTAGTGATAATTGGAAATGTGAAACCCACTGCCAGGGAGTTCCCAAGCTGATACATCTGTATGGGAGCACGCAGTTACAGCTCTTCCCCATGCAGTGGCTGGTGGATTTGAACTTCTGCTGAGCAGTTCATGCTTTTCCGACAGCCCCACCAGTGCTCCACAGATGTAAATCTTACTTCATCCTCTCTAGAGAGAGCTAGACACACACACACAAATCATCATTGATGTATCTTCTTTGCTTTACTCCTCCATTAGAATTCCTGTTAGAAATCCCTTCGGATTCCTGTTTTTCAGCATCTCTGGCCTGCGCATGGCCATTTTTCTGCAGGAAAGTTTTCTCATAGTAAAAAATACCAGAGAGGTTAAATGTTATGTTTGCTAAATCACATCTCATGTTACAAAATCCTTAACTGATTTTTGCACTGGAATTTTAT
Organism: Nesogale talazaci; assembly: GCA_004026705.1. Taxonomy (NCBI): domain Eukaryota; kingdom Metazoa; phylum Chordata; class Mammalia; order Afrosoricida; family Tenrecidae; genus Nesogale; species Nesogale talazaci. Next base: position 7,813 of record PVJH01040438.1, read on the forward strand.
GTCCAGGCTTGAATATAGTTTTGTTTTTGTTTTTTAAATATGGACATTTTCATGAGATTTTGTGAAACAACATGCAAGCATTTGAATAGTCCATAAATCTCCAGTTAAGCCGATATGTTCTAATGATTCTTTTGTTCCTCTTACACCTGTCCTTTTTCATTTTGAAGTCTACAATCATCCTAAGGGTGTTCATTTGTTTTGTAGTCCCCAAAGGTGCCCTATTGCAGTGATTGGATCAAATGAGAAGCTGCATGAATCGGTACTTACAGTGTGAGATGTGACAGTCACTCCTATAATTACCTCCTAATTAAGAACATGAGTCTTCAATTCCATTATATTACAAATGTTATTGCAAATGGCCCAATATGTGGAGTCTCGGGCCGGGAAAGGAAAGAAAGATTTCTGAATGTTGTTGTTTGCTATATATAAAATGTATATGAGAGAAAAACTCGCATTTTCAGCCAAAAGAGTACAGATGTCATGCTTATACACATATGCATATATTTATCTGTCTTGTTTGCCCATCTCTGTGTGTTTGTGTCTTTCTATTGCTCTATCTAGTAGCATGTAGATTTCAAGAAGAGGCTTTTTCTGAGCCTGAAAACCAAGACTTTGCTCGCACAGGTAGAACACAGAATAGAAGATGGACCCCTGAACATACAGAGAGGATTGTCCCCAAGCTGCCTTCCCTGGGCCCCAGCTGTGACCATCTCTGCATGTGCGAAGGAGGTTGTAACATTTCTGTTTTCCAGAGCGCTTTCGCTTCTGTTACATCCATCTTCTGCATCCATCTGCCCAGCAGCTAGTTGGTAGCATCTGCGTGAATAACAACATCTGTGATTGGGAGAGAATGTGGTGGAATAGGAGCAGGGAGGACGCAGTTTGTCAGTGTTCCACTGTGTCAGTCGGTGGTAGAAAGGCAGCTGTTTCCAGGACGTGTGTGGGTGCCTAATGGTGGGCCATGCACAGAGATGCAAGAGTGCATGAAGGGTGTGTTCATCCGGGTGGGCTAGAGAAGCACATTCACCAACACTCATCTGTGCGCAAGAGAGAATCTTATCACAACAGAGCAGCCCAGTCCAGCACAAGTCCATAAGCTTGATATTAGTCCATAAGTCCTGTATTAGCCTGCGGATTCCTCTTCAGATGAGAGCAGCACATGAAGACGTCCAATGTAAGCCGGTGGATGGAAAAACCTGTGGATCCACTGGCAGTGCACGCATCCCCAGGGCTCTGGCTGCCATCAGAGTGACTCTGTGTGGCTTGTCAACAGGAATGTGTGGCGCAGAGTGAAAGAGAGAGAGAGAGAGAGAGAGAGAGAGGAAGTTCCCAGAATCCTCATGGGAAGGCCATGTCCACTTGGTAGCATCAATTGGTGGTGTGACCTGATTGATAGACTAGACTCCACCCCTTCACTCTTAATACCCTCCAGTGGACTCTGTCCAGTGGAATCTGTCCAGTGGACAGATTATGTAACTGTCACAAAAGAGATGCAACTGCTGATAGGAGACACTCCGCGTGCCCCGTGAGCTTCTGGGGTCAGCAGTTCAAGGATCACCTGCTACCTCACCCATGGAAGTTAGGAGAGACACATGAACCAGATATTGGCAGAGCTGGTTACACCAACCTCTCTGCTATGATCTTTGGCACCCACATGGTGGTAACACAATCCACTTTCCCTGGGGGGCGTGAGCATCGCATGGGGGAAGCTGCCAAGGTTGGTAGCGGATGAAGGTCTGACTACCAAGGTCAGGGACGGGGCTGTTGCAGGTGATGGGCTTGTTCTTTCTCTTGGGGTTTCACAGTTCACCGCAGCTGTGAACACACAGCTGTTGACAAAAAAAAAAAAGATGATGATGATGATGACCTCACTCCCTGTAAATTTTTTAAAAAGTTAAATAGGTATGCATTTTATTGAAGAAAAAAATGTTTTGGGGCTGAACCCCGGTGGCATAGTGGTTGCGTGCGGGACTGCGGCCCACTGGCTTGGCAGTTCAAATCCAGCAGCAGCTCTCCAGGAGCAAGGCTAGGCCCCCCACTCCCACAAGAGGGCAGTGATGCCCCCCCCCCAAATAAAATGTTTTGGGAGACCTTTTGGCATATGTCTCAGGACATGCTTACAAGAAGACGAAACGAGTTTTGCTTTTGTTTTCAGAATGAACAAGGAGGTAACCTTAAAAGCCATTCATTTACAATCAGATTCTGTCTGAGCATGTGACTCTTGCAGAGTCCACAGAGGATGCTGGGATTGAAGGCTCAGAGCCACCGTAGAAAGGGGCATGTCACGATAAGGGGGAGAAGGGAATTTTCTGAGGTTCCTTTCTGGGAGCCCCCTCTCCACCCCCCAGCAGGGGAGCTGCTCTTCTCCAGCACCACCCAGGGCCGAATGAGGTGAGACTTGAAGCTCAGACATGCACAGAGTCCCCGGGCAGACTTCGGAACCAAACATGCTCAGCTGGGTCTGGTGAGGATGTGTGTGGCTGACTGGGCCACGCACAGATGACATGGCGGGAGAAGAGCCGCAGATGCTGTTAGGAGACTCCATGTGCCTTCTCCATGCCTCAGGGTCCAACAGGACGTGCGGCGGGGATGATAGGGAAGTCCACTGTCCAAGTGTGAGGGGTCAAGACAGGTCCACATTCTCATCAGACACCTACGGTGTGCCTTTGGGAATTTTTAACGCAGCATTTCAAACTGTAAGAAACACTTTCAGCAACTTGGACTGTGGGATTCACCCAGACAAGTATGACTTGTTTCTAGGAAGGTTTAAAATAGGCTCTAAAATACCATATCCTGGCTGAGCCCTAGTGGCATAGTGGTTGTGTGCAGGACTGTAGCCCACAGAGCAGCAGCAAGTCTGGGCTTCCTACTCCCACCAGAGCAGTGATGCCATAAAAACAAAACAAAACAAATACCATGTCCTATGGAGAGATCTCCTTAAGGATTTAACCTGACGAGTGCTCTTAGAAAGATAAAGCACCAGGTCACACGGTGACCACTGACTAACTGTCAATGAATTTAAGTCGATCAATTGAGTTACAAATATTTGTTGAATATGTACAGCTTTTATGCTGTAAAATACGGGTTCAGAGGGACCTTTTTTAAAAAGGGAGAGTGCTGGTTTCTGCTTATTCACTTCTTTGGGATAAAGCGGTTTATGATTTTAAAAGTCTTAGTGAAGAGTGTTACCTGATGTCCTTTCCATTGATAGCATAGTTGCTAGTTTGCTCTTAGTTTTCCACTGTTAGGGCCTGGTCAATGGGCTACCAAACAAGCATGTAAGCTGAACCCTAAGTGTGCTTAGTGACGTGATTGATTTACATGCTGGCATCTCGCTCCCCGTGGACTGGGAACCGACACTTTTCTGACCTGCACTCTTTGCAGCCTCACTGTTAAATACGTTCTGTTCTCCAAGAAGGTTGTTGGATCAGAAGAACACTGCCACCCCACCCCACCCCACCCCACTGAGCAGAAGCAGTGCCAGTTGGGTCACCCCCGTGGCTGATCCACAGTGACGGCGCTCCACCGCCTTCCCGTCCGTGTGCATTTCCAAGTGGACACTGTGGCAGCCGGTGGAAGTAGAGAGGTGCCCCCATCCTTTGTCTCTGACCAGAGGTGTGGTCGGGAGCATTGCCTGGGTCCCTTATGACTTACAGAGACTGCTGCTCGTCCCCTCAGGTGCAACCTCTGCCACCCACATGGATGCACGAGCTGCACTCCGGGAACCGCCTGAGGTCTCTAGTTTGAGAGCCATGTTGACATCTTCAATCTTTGAGAGAAGGGGTTGGTCCCAAGTGATCCATCCTCCTGGCTGTATTTACACACTAAAATACACACTGTATTTCATCAAGTTTTGGAGACATGGTTCTCCCCACAATGGCTCGTGTGTGGACAGTGGTAGTCTCCCTCAGCTTAGGAGTGATCAGTGAAAATCTCTCTCTCTCTCTCTCTCTCTCTCTCTCTCTCTCTCTCTCTCTCTCTTGTTGTTTTGGGCATCACTGCCCTGTGGTGGTGGGAATAGGAGGCCCAGCCTTTGCTCCTGTGGAGCCGCTGCTGGAATTGAACCTCCATCCCAGAGGGCCGCAGTCCAGAGCACAACCACTACGCCACCGGGGCTCAGCCCTACAATCTCTTTTGAGATTGTACGGATCATTTTTGTCCTGGTTAGCTGACAGCATATGGGAACTAGAAAGGTGTGTGCTTGCAGAAATAATTATTTAAATGGTATGTATTTATTCTTGAATGGTATGTATTTATTCTTTGGACAGTAATACATTTACATTATTTGCAACTCAAAAGGTTCAAAAGCACAGTGATAAATCCTTCCGCTCCTGTCTCCCAGGCAACAGATTCTCTTCTATGGAGGCAGCCAGAGTGATTGGTTTCTTGTCTTTCCTTCCAGAGCTATTTGGTATGCAGAGTGCAAGGATCTAGAAGAGTGAGAGGCTTCATAATCATTAATAGAAATGCTGTAGTGACTCTATTCTTTGTCTACATTTATGCTATTGATAATTTAAAGTGTTTTATATGTAAAGAAATTCGTGTGTGTAAGACAACCTCTAATGCTATTGAACTTTTAGAATTTATGATTTGAGTGGCATTTTACAAAAGCCGTTTTGACCTTTTAAGGATAGAAAATTCTTACATCGTGTGTAAATAACAGGCTGGAGAACAGTGATTGGTGTCCTTGTTCTTTCATTTGGGGATCATTTGCAGATTAGTGGAAAAGCATAGTCAATTTTAACAGAAAACTATCTATATGCAAGTATGGAATAAGAAACCATTTCAACAATTTCGTGCAACAGAAATTGATTCACCCAGGTGTCTTTTTCCTAGGAATTGGGGTTATTTTGTTTTCCTTAAAAAAAAAAATCAAAAAACAACCCTTCATAAAATGTAAAGACATGTGAGCTAGGTATACTCCTTGATTTCTACTGCAAATAATTTACCCTCTGAACAGATACTGTGCAAAGGACCCTAGCTTGGTCTGAAGATTATATTGGGGCAGGCCTGTCTGCCTTAGCCTTGCCTTGTACCACCTCTTTCTCACACTCCTTCTCTGGCAGTGGTTCTCGACCCTTTCACAGGGGTCGCCCCCATTCATAACAGTAGCAAAATGACAGTGATGAAGTCACAACGAAAATAATTTGATGGTGGAGGGGGAATCACCCCAACCCGATGAACTGTGTGAAAGGGTCCCTGCACGAGGAAGGTGGAAACCAGTGTTCTCCTGCATCTCGTCTTCTTCCTCCGCCCACATACCCTCCACCTTCTTCCTCGCTACACTTGCCACACGTTTCTCACTGTCCGTCCTTCAAACTCGTTTATCTTTTGTGTGTTTGTTCTCCATTTTGATGGCGGCAGGCTATATCCTCAGCCAAGTGAGCAGAGAACAGGATGGGACACCCCCTGGATCGGAGCCTTAGACATGGTGCAGGTCTGCAAAACAGAGCACGATGTGCCCATCCAAACTGCTGTGCATTCCAAACCAGATGCTCTAGAACCCTCTCTGCCCCGCCGTGAGCGCGCTTGCGCATGAGTGTGTGCGTGCGTCCAGGTAGAAATGTGTGTATTGGCGTTTTCCAGACTAGATCACCAGAATAGGCGCCGTGCGGGTAATCTAGACCCTCCTCCCATTCCTCCTCCTCTCCCTCCTCCCCTTCCTCCTCTCTCGTCCCTCCTCCTCTCCCCCTCCCTCTTCCTCCTTCCCCCTCCTCCCCCTTCCTCCCCCTCTTCCTCTTCCTCCTTTCCCTCCTCCCCCTCCTTCCTCCCCCTCTTCCTCCTCCTTCCCCCATCCCTCCTCCTCCTCTTCCTTCCCCCCTCCTCCTTCTTCTTCCCCCTCCTCCCAGGGCTGAAACATAAACAAGCCCCACACTCTGAAATGCGACCCTGACACTGCGCTTTTGCACTCCGGTTTGCTGGTTCTAGATGGTTCCAAAGGATTGTTTGCTCTTGCTTTCTCCAGGGAAAAAGATGCGGGAATAGTGTACATTAGACTCATTTGGCTTTTGTGTCTGTAAAATGGTGCCCTGGATGGTTGGGGGAGGGGGGCAGGAACTGTTGGAATATTGGGATTATCCTGAAACTCAGGTGAGCTCTTCCCTGAGACTTGCAGACGAACGGAGAGGATGCTGGGCGGGGACATGGCTGTGGAGCTTGCTAAAGATGGAGAGCTCTGTCCACGGTGGGAAGCATCTCTCGGCTTGTGACGATGCCTCTGGCAGACTCCTTATTCTGCTTCTCCTTCCCCGGAAATGAGGAACCGTGTGATTGTTGAATTATTGAATCTGCGTATCACTTTGGGTAGCCACGCTATTTTAACATCGTCAGTCTCCTGATCTGAACACGAGGGGCCCTGTGGGTGTAGTGCTCCCTGCCTTGGGCTGCCAACCACGGGATCAGCGGTGTGAAACCACCACCTGCTCTAGGGGAGAAAGACAAGACTTTCTACTCCCATGAAAATTTACAATCTCGAAAAATCCACTGGGGCATTCTTCCCTGTCCTAGAGCCAGCACTGACTCGGTGGCAGGGAGTGTTCTTCTGAAAACCATGGACACAGGCATACTGTTACTTATTAAGCTCTCTTCCTGGGATTCTCAAATGCATTTTTATTTGTTTTTTTAGTTTGCTTGAGAGGAGTCCCCTAAGCCTCTTTGACTGCTTTTAAAAAAAGCATTCTTTTTTCTTCCTTCTGCTTAGACCTGATAATTTTAACCATTTTTTCTTCCAATTCCCTGGTTTCTTCTTTCTGCATGCTCAAATCTGATAGGGGACCCTTTCAGTGGCACATTCATTTTACTGACTGTATTTTGTAGAACCAGGACTTCTTTTTGCTTAACTTTTATTCTCATTTTGCTCATGCATCGTTGTCACTTTGACTTACTTTGATACTTTGTTCATGACTTTTCTTTAGTGCTTTGAACATACTTTAGGCAATTATTTCAAAGGTCTTATTCTTACCATCAGCTTGTAGTCTGTCTTTGAAGAGGCCTTTCTTTGCCATCTCTCTGTGTGCTTCATGGTTTTTGTTGGGAATCAGATATTTAAATAATATAATGTGATCACTCTGGAAATTCAGTTTTTTTCTCCTTTACAAGGTACTGTTGTTTGTGATGACTGAAGGTTTAGATGGTGGTCATGTTTCCACAGAGACTTCCTTGAACCCTAGGAATAAAAAGGAAAATAAGCATCCCCCTCAGTCTTTGTGGACCAACTTGTTTATGCTTCATCTTTTAGCCCATCTGCAGATCATGTGCAACTCTGCCAGTTCTTTGGGAACCCTAAATCTGAGAAAGAATCAAATAACCAAAACTGTACGTCATGGTGACAGCTTAGCATAATATGAACAACCCCATGCTCAAAGTGTTCGAAGGGCTGGAATAGACAGCTCTGCCTTGGCCTTCTCTGTTTGCACAGAGCCTGGAGATCAGTCGGCAATGAGAGTTTAGGAGCTGCCTTCTCCCTGTTTTCTCCCCTCTGCCTGTCCTGGACATGCACATGGCTCTCTTGATATCCCACTCTTCCGGGGCAGTTGCGAATGCCTGCTTTTCATTCTTTCTTTCTTCTTCTTTTTTTTTTTTTTAAAAAATTCATTTTATTGGCGGCTTATACAACTCTTGTCAGAATCCATCCATCCATCCATTGTATCCCAAGCACATTTGTATAATTGTTGACATCATTTCAAAACATTTGCTTTCTACTTAAGCCCTTGGTATTAGCTCATCCCCCCCCCCCTCTTTCCACTCCCCCCTCTCCATGAACCCTGGGTAATTTATAAATTATCATTATTTTGTCATCTCGCACATTGTCTGATGTCTCCCTGTTGTCCGTACCCCAGGGAGGAGATTTTATGTAGATCCTTATAATCGGTTCCCCCTTTCTGCCCCACCTTCCCT
>PVJH01040439.1:0-15694 GCA_004026705.1 Nesogale talazaci
GTTGTTATTATGATTAGGTGCCATCAAGTTGGCTTTGACTCATAGAGATCTTATGTACAACAAAAGGAAACACCGCCTGGTCCGGCTCCATTCTCACAATTGATCTTGTGCTTTGAACTCATTGTTGCAGCCCCTGTGTCAGCCCATCTCATCGAGGACCTCCCTCTTTTTCCCTGCCCCTCGACCTTACCGAGAGTGATCTCCTTCGCAAGGGACTCTTCTCTCCTGACCACACATCCACAGTGTTTGGTCCCAAGGTCTCCCGATCCTTGCCTCTAAGGAGGGAGCATTCCACTATACCTCTTCTAGCACTCATTTGTTTGTCCTTTTGGCAGTTCTTGGTATTTTCAATATTCTTGGACAGTACAGCAATTTAAATGCATCGATTCTCCCTATTTTTCCATTTTTTAGTATTCAGCTTTCACATGTATATCAGGCGATTGAAAATATCATGACGTAGGTCACGTGTCCCTTAGTCTCTGAAACAGCATCCTTGCTTTTCAACACTGAATAGGTCTCATGCCCAATTCAACACATCTTTTGATCTCCTGACTGCTGCTTTCATGGCCATGGATTATGGATCTAAGCAAGACAAAGTCATTGACAACTTCTATCTTCTCTCCATTTATCAAGACATCTATTGGCCCAGTTGTGAGGATTTTAGTTTTCTCTACATTGAGTTGTAATCTATACTGAATGCTGCAGTCCTTGAACTTCATCTCCAGGTGCTTCAAGTCCTCTTCGTGTTATGCAAGCGAGATATTGTCATCTGCATGTCAGAGATTGTTAATAACCCTTCCTCCCATTCTGATGTTGCATTCTTCCTCATATAGTCGTATATGAAGAAGACTCCCAGAATACACATGAAGAATTCTAGGTTTAGAGTTGAGTAACTTGTCCATGTTTATTTAACCTTTAAATGATGGACTTGGAGGTGTAGTATTAGCCTAGTTGTGGGACTTCAAAGCTCTTTGAGTCTCACCCGATCCACATATATGTGGATATATATATATATATATATATATATATATATATAGTGATAAACCATTGAGTATAAGCTCAATGAGGGTGGGCTTTTTTTTTAAAAAGGATGTGTTTTGATTTAATAAATCATTTTATTGGGGGCTTGTACCACGTTATCACAATACACCCATACATATATTGTATCAAGCACCTTCTTATCCCTGCTGCCATCATCATTGTCAAAACATTTGCTCTCTCTACTTGAGTTCTTGACATTAGCTCCTTATATTTTCCCCTTCCTCTTCCTCTCCACTCCCCCCTCCTTCATGAACCCTTGATAGTTTATAAATTATTATTATTTTGTCATATATTGCACTGCCTGATGTCGCTCTTCTCTTACTCCTCTGCTGTCCATTCTCCAGATAGGAGGTTATATGTAGATCCTTGCAATTGGATCCCCCTCTCTACCCCACCTTTCTTCCACCCTTCCGGTATCTCCACTCTCACTATTGGTCCTGATATCTTCATCTGTTTTGAATTCCCTGTATTTCCAGTTCCCATTGTATCAGTGTACTTCTTCCAGTCCAGTTGGATTTGTAAGGTAGAATTGGGATCATGATAGTTGGAGGAGGAAGCATTTAAGAACTAGAGGAAAGTTGTATGTTTCATCATTGCTACACTGTATCCTGACTGGCTCATCTCTTCGCCCCCAACCCTTCTGTCCAATTGCCCACAAATGGGATTTGGGTCCCCACTTTGCACTGAGGGTAGACTCTTGATGGGCATTGTTCAGCACCATTATCCTGACTTTTCAGATTAGAGTAAGTCCTGATAATTGAAGATGAGTAGATGCTCACTAGATATTTGTTCAATAAATGACATAAAAGGACCATGAAAGATAGAATGTCCTAAGTGCAGACAATGGGGCCTCCACCAGAGCATTGAAGAACATCCCCCCCCACCCCCCCTGCTGAAGGAGCAGGCATAGGAAGAAGAACCTGCACAGGATCCGCTGTCAGAATGACCCATGTGGGGAAGGGATGTGCAGTCAAACCTGTGAAAGGTGGACAACTGCCATAGCAGGAAAACTAGATTGCTTTTCATGAAGAGCAATAGAAGAGTGAGAAGACTGTACCCTGTCAAAAGAGGAAGATTGGCTAGACCCGGAACAAGAAGGCGGTTCCTGTCCAGTTCCAGGTTTCAGATCAGTAGATAACTGGGAATAATAGTGCAATTAAGAAACATGCACACACACACAGGCATGCATGTTGCAAGCAATTTTGAAAGATGGGTCCAGGTAAGGAAGAAGGGGGCAGACATCTGGAGTCAGGGAGGTGAGTGTAGAGGCAGCAGAAATAACTGATGTAGAGTTCAGGCTGGGACTATTGAAGGAGGCAATGGCATTGAACATCACAGTCCTACCTCTGCCAGGGCAGGGTAACAGCACGTGGGGTCCCTGACTGGCTCAGTGGCAGCCACAGTGCCTGTATGTTGTCTGGAAGCTACTGAGGCCCCTTGCTCAAAGTTACACTTCTCATTTCAGGAATCTTTTATTTTCTTCCTTTTTGAGCACATAGCCTGTCAAGAGCTTTGACTTTTGGGCTGGGATTTGGTTTGCACTTCTGGACTGATAAATTTTGAGTTGTCAGTTCAGCCCAAGGAATATCACTACTCATACTTGACAACTTCTAAAAGGAAAAAATGTAATTAAAAAAGAAACCAATGACAGCCCATAAAACAACACGTTTCCAAAGTTGACACATCATTTTGGTCCCCAAAGCGATTTTGAATTTGAGCATTAGAAATGCATCTTTAAAGTTCCACAGGGGACAAAGGGAGACTTTTCCCAATCTAAAGGAGGAATTTAGCACCGGCCGCAGAAAAAAACATATCAAAGAGGAAAATAAGAGAAGGCAGCTGGCCCTCTTACCAATTTGAGAACTGGAGAGGAATTTCAGTGGAGCATAAAACCAGCTTTCTCTCATAAAAGAAAACACAAGAAAAAATAATCCTCACTCTGTAGCCTGTGCTGTTTTGCTGCTGTTTTCTGTCAAATATTAGATGGAGATGGGGGCGGGGGGTGGAGGGTGACTCTTCGTATTGTTTTGATACCCTTGCAACTGGCCCGCCGCCTGCAGAGGAAGTTGGAAACAAACTGACCATCTCGGTGCTTCCAGGTGGCACTTGAGCCACATGGTGGGTGCTGTTGTGATCGGTCACTTAATCCTCTGATGAGAGTGAAGAGTGTTTTTAGTTCACAGGTCTTTCTGTTTCCATTTTTTTTCCTGTTAGCCACAGAGGGTGAGAAATACAAACACACACACACACACACACACACACACACACACACACACACAGAAAGGCAACTCAGGAAAGCCTTTTGCAAATGTGAATTTAACAATTTTAAGTTTAAGTTTAAGAGCAGCATTGAACATCACAGTCCTACCGCAAATAGCAATAAACATACTTTCTCTAAGAGATAGGCTGGGGGATGATGGGAACCTCTGGAGAAGAGTGCAGAAGGCATCTTGCTAGTGGACTTTTGTAATAACAGACACTAGACAGCTCAAAAAATCTTTTTCTCTCATCCTAAGGGGGGGGAATAAGGAAGCAGTGCTATATTATAGTTTGCTTTTTCTCTTCCTAATTAAAGCGACTTGCAATATTGTTGGAGAGAATGACAAGGGAGGGGGGAAAGTTTGTAGATTTTTGTCAACTCTAAATTCTGATGCTATCTGTATGATCACAACAGAATGTCCAATACCAGAAAGAACTCATCGGGAGGAAACAGCATGTGCAGTTGGGCTAATTTACAACAGATGCCTGTGGAAGGAGCAGCCTCAGCAGTATTAACCTGTTCTTTCTCTTTGGGGGAACATCTGCAAACTGTAATTAAGCAATTTACATTTGTTATTCTCTTTCTTTTGTCATCACTAAATCACTACAGTTAGGGAACAAATTGACAAATTATGAAACACACAAAACTGCTGGTTCAGTTGCAAGAGGAAATTTCTCCTCTCAAATTATGACAGATTTTGAGCTGATGGAGCCATTTTGTTTCAGATGGATTAGCATCAATCTTCAGCTGCAGTTAGTACAATTCATAGTCATCCGGCACATGAATATTTGGTCCATAATCATTTGTTTTTGCTGTCCCTTTTGTGTCTGTTGTAGTTTAGGTATAATTGGAAAAGAAAAAATGTATTTAAGTATTTACAGCATTTTGAATTAAATCATAACATTTATTTTCAGCATTCTTTTTAATGCACAGTATTTTGCTACAATACATATCTTTCTTAGTATGTTTTCTCAGTGCAATAAGGTATTATGAGAACTTTATTATCTTTTGGCTTTTTGACAAATTGAAAAGCTTTCTTTCAATTTGATTCTCTATCTCTTATACATGTAATTATATACTTAATACATTTGGAGAAGATTATTTATTTCTCTAATTGTGTTATAATTATATGTCAATATCATCTATAAAAATCTTGTTTACATATCAATTAAACAAATGGACATTCTTAGGCAAATGGGATTGTGAACTTTCCAGAACACAACCAGAGAACTTAATAGCCAAAATAAACCTTGAAGGTGGTCACTCACTATCAACCTGTAAATAGCCCTCTTAAGCAACAGTGAGTGGGTACACATTTATTTTGTATATATTTTCAAAATTTTGAGACATTATTACTCAGAGTTGTTAAATGTCGTTCTACTCGAAGGAAAAGGATAAATTGCTTGACTTGAAACTGAGGGGCTCATAAACCTGTGGCCTTTGATTCGAATGAATGGGCATGTATTCAAATCTGATGATTTTAGCAAAATGTTCATTCAGCTGTGGAACAATAATATTTTCTTTGAAATGGTCAACTAAGCCAAAAGGGATACAAACAGGAAACTAAATGTTAGTCAAGCCCAGAATTTGTCTATGTGAACATCAAACCACAATCTTTCTAGTAAATTGTTTAATATCTTTCTCCACCCCCTGCTTGGACTTTTTCCAGATAAAATGGTGATCCTAACTCACTTTTTAATAGCCATTGACCATAGTAACCACTTGTCCACTTTCTTGAGTTTTCTGGACTGAGCCTGTGCAGGCATTAGATTTTTTAGGAATTGTAAATCAATTACTACATTCTCCTTCTCTCTTTTTTTCCTTCTCTGCAATTTATGTTTACCAAAACTGGTAGTTAGTCATCCATTTTCTAGGCATTGAGTTAATCCTTAATTATAGTATCAATGTAGTTCTTACCAAATTTCAGGTAATTTCAGTATTGACTGTGTACCTACAATATCTTAGGCATTGAATTGCAATCTGGGAATACAGAGATGAATGAGACAGGGGTTACTGCCATAGAAGAACCTCTTGCCTCATAGGTCTTATTTATTGCTTCCTGCTTATAAAAGACTGCATATGCTCTAGATTTGAGAAAGTAGAATGGCAGTGTTCAGATCTTGCAATTAGATGTTGACTGTAAGGCCATATGGATTACTCTTGACACAGTCCTGGTAATATTCAGGATATCTTCTTTTGTTGAGGGAACGGGGTCTCCGTTTGAGATCAAATAAGTGCTCTATGAGATTGGGGTGGGGGTAGGGAAGAGCAGTCAGAACAATTAAAGAAGTGACTTTCCAGCCAGTTTTTTACCTCAGGCTTCTTAATGAGAATCAATCTGGAGAGACTGCAGAGTCCCCGAGAACATGAGGAAATGTGAAAGACAGAAGTTAGGTCTGCTCTGGCGCATCCCTGCCACTGTCGGCCAGTATCAGAGGAGTCCTGGATTAGTGCAAATTACTCAGAAGAAGTTAACTTGCACCAGAAAGTTGGGAAAGTCCTAAGTTATTTATTTGTAAAGGACAGGAAGTGGTGTGTGTGTGTTTACTCCATGTAAATTTTCTTCAGAATAGGTGAGTAAAAGAGATTCATTAAGTAGATGAATCTTTGTGCAAGGTCCATGGATAAAGTTGGGTACAGGGAAATCTCGGCAGGTGAAGAAATTTCATTTATGTAAATTTTCTTCTCCTCTCGTGTATATCTCAGTTTGCTCTGGGGGAAGCCAAGATAATGACAAGGACACTGAGTTAGTTGAGGATTCAGAAGGTCTGGGACCAGTCCAGCTATTTACTAGCTTTTGAGCTCAAAAACCTGTCATGTATTCTCTCTGAATTTATCAACTAGGGATAATGCCTCCTGTTCAGCCTTACTTTATATACTAGTGGTGAGAATCAGATGAAACAAATATGAAAGTAGCAAGTAGCAGGTCCAGTTTTAAAGATTTACTCAAGTATAAAGTTGTGTGATTAGAGGACAATTTATGGTGATAAAAGAATATACAAATTAAATATTAGTGAAACCTTGCCTCTACGACGTAAACAAGTGTGTGTCTTCTCCAGTGTTAGTTGTTTACACCCTTTCTCTGGAAGTAGAAACACCGACTATGGAGTGTACATGTGGTAAAATGTGCATTGTATAGTGTTGCTGTTGACAGGTGCTCTTCAGTTGGTTCTGACCCGTAGTGACCCTGTACACAGCAGAATGAAACACTGCCTGGTCCTTCACCAGCCTCACGATTGTTCCTCTGCCTGAACCCCTTGTATAGCACAAGGCTGCACTATTCCTACACTGGAGTAATCCTACACTGGCCTCTGGTGGATGGATTAGATAGTATGTCTACCCATAGCCATCAGACAAAAATGTTTGCATGCTGTGATAGAAGAATCATATACTTCTTCTTTTTTTCCCATAGGACCAAGTCTTTATTGGGCTCAGACCAGGAGTTCAGGGGTCTTTAGAACCTCACAGACCAAGCAGTATTGTACACTTGTTCCCATAATCAGTTTCAAAAAATTCTCCTTCTTCATGACCTTCTTGATATCCACTCCCCTTTACCCTCTCCCCCCTGGACCCTTATTATTGTTTATATGTATATATAATTATATATATGTATATATATAATTTTGGGGGGACATATACTTTTTAATGATCAAGTTTGAGATCCTCCTTCTTGGACTCTTCTCTTGGGAATCCTTTTGTAAGTATAGTTAAAATCATCTTTGAAGGTGGTTAGGTGTGGCCTCTTCATACCAGACAGCTCTCTCTGTCAATTCTCAAAACAGCAATGTTACCATCACAGAGATCGCTACAAACAAAAGGCACGTCAAGGCATGGCATTGATTGCAGTGATTGTCTTGTGAGAGCTCTCCAGGGAGGACACGATCAACAGAAGCCTAGTACCTTTGTTGCTATTGTAGAAACAGAACTAGAGTTGTTGTTTCCCCTTTAAATCTTTTAAGAAGGTATTCCCATCCCTAATATCTTTTCTGTTCCCATCACCGCCTAGACCACCCCATGCCTGAGGTCCCCCTTGCTCCCTGTCTGGAATAGTGCAGTCTCTCTGTACCTCCTACTTCGGCTCTCCTCCCCTCTCTGTTCTATGCCTGCCTTCCTTCCCCTCCTCTTAGAGCTCAACTCCTACCTGCACAGTTGTCTGCCCCAACCTCCCTGCCCTCAAGCCCATTCTGACTCAGAGGGACCCTGGGGAGAGCCCCGGAGAACTTTGTGTTTCTGAGCCTGCGCATAAGTGATACCAAAGCCAAACTCCAAATGCACTGCCATCGAGTTGAATCCAATTCACAGTGCAATTGATGAACAGACTAATTGAGAATCGGAAGTATCACTCAGAATGTCTACCAGCTTCCGGTAACTTTGCACGCTTTCTATTTTCTCATCATAAGTGCCCAACCCTGATGTTTCCCGAACTCCAACTTCCTGCCACTGCATCTCTCATCTAGGGCCTTTGACACACTTTGTTTGCCAGGCCTGGGTTATGCATTCAGGCTTTGGCAGGCTAAGAGCTCTGGTTGTGAATAATGAGTCAATTATCATCCAGCCTCAGGGAGAGGACAATTATTCTGGACTGGCCAGACTGAGGTAATCCTCTCCTCCTGGTGCCCTTTCAAATGAAGAACATCAAACAGTTGGAATTCAGAGCACTGCAAAGGGAAATTAGAGAAAACATTTGTCTGTGGAATCTAGCTTCTTTGGATTTATTTTGATTTATGATTGATTGGTTTTTAAATTGCTTATTTAATCCTAATGACTATCGCTCCAGGGGAGGCCAGATACAAAGGATCATGTGATCCAGAAGCAGTGGAGAGAACTCGTTCCACCGGACAAATCAGGAGCAAATATTATTACTGTCCAGAGAAATACCGCTCGAGGCTAGAAGTAGAATGTGAAAAAAGCACCAACTTTCAAAAATACCCAAGCTTATTATGAGCATAATTGCTTGCCCCCATGCTTCTCTGCAGAAAGCTTCTTGTAACTCCCGGTAGTTTCAGAGAATCACCCTCTCACCCCCAGCCCCAGAGTGTTTTTCCCCTTTGGCAATAGATTCAGTTGCTCTTTGTAATGGAGACTGTGGGCTCAACTTGTAGTCTTTGAGTATTGTGCTGGAGAACAGAAGCTCAGGGGTTGTAGGCAAGATTTTCTGGCGAATCCTGAAGTTGGTTGTGTCCATCTGTGAAAACTTTGCCATCCAATGTGTGTGCCCTTCTAAGGACAGTCACGCAAGTATGGCACTGGTATGGGTAGATTTGAAATTTCATAGCATTTCTCTCAAAACGTAGTTCTCTGAAACAATCAGTTGCATCGGGAAGAGCTGTCGTCACTATGTGGTAAGCGTCGACTGTATTGAAGAACAACTGGTTTCAGCTGTTTCCAGAAGCGTGCGCTTTCTCTTTGTGTATGCGCTGCCCATGCGAGCATGTGAGCTTTCTCGCTGGGCTGAGATGAGACCTTGTGTTTGCAGTGATGGCCTGGCAAAGGGTGAAGGGAGGGGCTGAAAGCTGATCTGTTCGGTAGGTATCCCAAGGAAACTGCAACCCCATTGCTTCAGGATCGGGAAGTCTTGATATCCACATACAGTTTGTTTCTTCTGAATTGAAGTTTTAACTCCAAAGTGCCACCCCCCACACCCAGGGTTCTCTGGGGTCTCAATAATCTAATTGTCCTCTGAAATACTTGCGGTTGGACTTCTGAAGTGTATTATGTTGGACGCTCATTTTGAAACAAGAAGCATGAGGAGTAAGATGAAAGGGTTGAAAAACACAGACAGAAGAAGACGGGGCGAACACTTGGGTGGCACATTTGCCTTGCCACCAGGCAGCAGCATCTGGCCCTTTAATCAGGCTCTGGGCTTTGGGCACTGCCAACATCTGCCATTCTGACATTATCATCCTGGCCCTTGGTTCTCTATTTCATTCTGCCAAGAGATTTCTTACTTGCTTTTGAAAATGTTTGTTCTTTTGTTTTAAATAATAAAGACTTTTACAAGGCGTGCTTCTGGGTCTTTCCATACACTGTGTATTCTGGTGAAGCTGCCTTCAAGGTTTAGGGTAGAGTCTATTGTGCACTTGAGCCCTCTCTCAATTAGAGAGAGAGGTTCTTTTCTGCATCTACCTACTTAGGTCTTAAAAATTAAGACTTTCTGTTTAGAAAAGAAGAGAAATGTAAAAAGTGGCAAGAAGTTTTTATTTTATCTGAGACTCCAGTGAAAGCTGTGATAAAGGGTTTCACACATGAAATAGTTCAACATTAGCACCAGAAGCTAGGAGTTTAGTGGACTTTTGGTCTCTAGAAGGGTGCTCATTTGGATACCTGTCAAGCAACCTGCATGTTTTATGGGGAACAGTCAAGGAATCCTGAAGTCAATAGACATTGCGCTCATGTGGTGCTGGGTACCAAGTCTTTCTCAGTGAAGAACTAACTGTAGGTTGTGCTAGTCTTACAGGAGAAGCACTTCTGGGTCAGTGGTAGTTCTTGGCTTTGGCTTGGCCCATCAGGGCTATAATTTACCCTGGTGGCAAGCCAAATGTGACACCCAAGTGTTCGCCCCTGTCTGTGTTTTTCATTGGGTTCTTTTCAAACCTTTCTTCTTACTCTTCATGTTTCTTGCTTCGAAATGAGTATCCAGCATAATATACTTCAGAAGTCCAACTGCAGTATTTCGAAGAACAAGTAGATTATTGAGACCCCAGAGAACTCTGGGTGTGGGGGGTGGCACTTTGGAGTTAAAACTTCAATTCAGAAGAAACAAACTGTATATGGATATCAAAACTTCACTATAGTTTGCTATAATTTTGAATAGATTTCAACAGAACTTTGAGAATAAAGCAGATTAGGAACAAAGGCCAAGAAATATACTTATGGGAACCAGAAAACCCTGTGGATCACAACAGTGTGGTCCACAACCAATCATGGGAATGGCACAGGCTGTTGCATCCCACATGGGATCAGCATGGCTTGTAGGGGTCAGTGCAGTGATTTTATACGTTAACAATATGATTTAAGGGATCAACAGGGAGAATTGGCTGTGTGGATAGCCACAAAAAGCCTTCTTTTCTAACTTTGATGACATTTGAGGAATTCTTTGGTTGATCACATAACTCCTTGTCTTTTAAGACACTCCATCCCTAGGTTGCGCCACTGTGCCATCACGGCTTGCATTTGTTCTGAGCCAGATTCAAGACATTTTTGTGACTATCCTGGAGGAAGAAATTAGGAGGCTAAATCCTAACAATGTTTCTCGTTTGCCTGATCCTTCTTAGTGCTGATTATATAGTGACATTTTTTTGTAATTTTAATTTATTTTATTTTTTGGGGGGCATCACTGCTCTCCGGTGGTGGGAGTAGGAGGCCCAGCCCCACTGCTGGAATTGAACCTCTGTCCCAGTGGGCCGCAGTCCCGCGCACAACCACTACGCCACCGGGGCTCAGCCCTCTTTGTAATTTTAAATGGAAATGTTTCTTTTTTATAATTCTTATTCCTAAAACATATTATCAATAATTTTATGACAATGTTGATAATACAAGCTGAGCCCCGGTGGCGTAGTGGTTGTGTGCGGGACTGCAGCCCACTGCGGCCCACTGGGATAGAGGTTCGATTCCAGCTCCACGTAGCAAAGGCTGGGCCTCCTACTCCTACCACCTGAGGGCAGTGATGCCACCCCCCAAAAAAATAAATAAAGTGACAATGTTGATAATACAATTGATAGTACTATCTTAATATGTTTTGCAGAAGATATATACTTATTGATACACAAGAATATAAAGCTGAAGTACACATGAGCACTGTGTTCTTAAACCCCCCCAACCACACAACTTGCTGTTATGAATTGGGTGCAGGTTTACAGAGGAGGTCACCACTTTGCTCTCAATAATCCATGCATATGTCGCCTCATACCATTCATTGCTAACCCTTCAATGCAACACTTACTCATCTCACTTCTTCCCTGTGTTTCCTGCATCCACTCCTCCTTTCCAAACCCTTCTGAGCTTTGCCCCTATGATCTTACATGGTTGATTATTTGATTAGGTTCTTGAGTTATTAGTGCTAACTGTCCTCCTTACAGACCTGCCAGTTGTTTGGCTGAAAACTGGACCATGCGTGGTGAGTTGAGTTTTAGATTTGAAGCATGACTAAGGAACTGTACTTTTGGGGCTTCCACCAGTTCCCAGCTGGTGAGTAAGCTTGATCACTTTAATGATTCCGAGGGCCAGGAAGCCTACCTCAGTGCTGTGGCTTCTGAGCCTTCTCTTGCTACCTCCACTTCTCTTAGGAGGGATCATGGGCACCTGCAATTCATGGCTCTTCTTTATTGGAGGTCCTGAGGGTCTCGGCTCCTGCTTCTGATATACCTCGTGACACAACTGGCCATTCTTCCTGGGAGAGACCTCTCCACCTCAGTTGCATGGTCTGCCCAGTCATTTGGTGTGAGATACAAAAGCCAGTGGATAGAAAAGCCATACCAATAACTCAACTGCACCCCAATGGGAAGGAAACTTGTATTTTTATAGTGTAGTTGGTGTAAATTTTCATTTAGAAAAGGCCTCCATTGCTATATAACATGGCAAAACATCAAGTTTCATGAAAATAATAACAAAACATCACAAAGAATCCTTTAGAAAAAAATTTAATTAATGATTAAGAGCCAAAGAAAAGTCAAAATCTAAATCCCCAAACTGGGCTTTTATTTGCAACCAGGCAGGCATGTAGCATGAAGAATTTAGGGATTACATTCCATATTAGGTGAAGTTGGGTCCAATTCCCTGTTAATAAACATACCTTGAAATACCAGGAGTTTACCCAGAGGATACTTATTTCTTGCCACTGCCACTTTCTGATGAGGTAGGACAATTCTTTGAGGCTGCCTCTCTACAAGTGGTGACTTAAAGGGATTCTAGGTCCACTTCTATGATGATATGACCTTCTTTCACATGTGGCTTCCAAAGTTGATACCATAGACACTTGTGTAAGGATCTGTACCTATAGCTGTGACATCTGTCCCCAGGACATTTTCACCCGAGTTTCCACTGGTACTCAGATGCAATGTGGCCCCAAACTAGTTCATCATTCATCATCAAACGTATTCCATTCTATTTTTCCCTACCTTTCTGTTAGTGACATTGCGATATAACTCTTTTAAATTATAGTCTTTTTAGTTCCGTATTTCATCACATGAACTTTATTCTAAGGAAATAATTGTGACTATGCACAGGCTTAGTGTAAGGGTGTTCATTATTTATAGTTTCAGACAAGCAAGAAAAATGGATTAGGTAAATAAATGAAGTCAACATTGATATCATGGAATTCGCAGGTGCTGGGGAACATGAGGGACCTTCACAGAGTTTGGGGGAAATTCCATTGTTTTTATGTTTTCAGCAGTTCTGTGGGTATATAATTCACATGTTATTATAGTTCAAAGTTCAGTCACATTCAGAAGAGTTGTGCGATCATCACCACCATTAGTTTGGGAACATTTTCTTCATTATTTTTAAATTCCATTTTCCCTGAATTTTTTGAGTCTCCTTTGTATTGTACTTTGTTGACCTTGCAACGATGGCTGAGAACAGTGTGTGCTGTATTTTGGGTCCTCAATAAGAATTTCTTTAATGTTGAGTACGTAGTTTTATTTGACCATGCTTTTAAAGAAACAGCTTCATAACATTAAGAGGGCATAAGGTCTCAGGCATGCCATTTTTAGCGTTCTTTGAGAGGTAGTCAATTTGGGAAAAAAGGTTCTCAATAAAGTAGACCCTGGTGAGCATTGTAGCTGTTTTCTAACTTTAGGTAACTTGTCATTTCAGAGGATAATGGGGCCAAAACAGGAGCAGTTGGAGCCAATCCTTCAGAAAATGCACTTACTTCACTAGAACCTACTCCAACAATGGAACAAAGTGACCTTCATCTCAGAAACAAAGCCATCTTTCTTCATCTGTCAGCACAAAGTCCAGAGGAAGAGCAGGTAATAAGACAGCAACAATGTGAGAGAAAAAAAGAAGCATTCAAAAAATTACATTTAGAAAAAAAGACTCTAAGAACATAAGAAACACCGGGAAGTTAATGGATCAGTAGCTCAGACTCCTAATTCTTTTAAAAATCATTTTATTGGGGACTTGTACAGCTCTCATCACAATCCATCCATCCATCCATTGTGTCAAGCATGTTTGTACATTTGTTGCCATCATCATTCTCGAAACATTTGCTTTCCACTTAAGCCCAGCTGCTCATTTCCCCCCTCCCTCCCCACTGCCCCCCTCCTTCATAAACCCTTGATAATTTATAGGTTATTATTATTTTGTCATATCTTACTCTGTCTGATGTCTCCCTTCACCCACTTTCCTGTTGTCTGTACCCCAGGGAGGATGTTATATGTAGATTTCTATATTTGGTTTCCTCTTTCTACCCCATCTTCCCTCCACCTTCCAGTATCGCCATTTTCACCACTGGACCTGAGTGGTTCATCTGTCCTGGATTCTCCATGTTTCCGGTTTCTATCTGTACCAATTTATATCCTCCAGTCTAGCTGGATTTATATGGTAGAATTGGGATCATGATAGTGGGGGCGGGGGAGAAGGGGAAGCATTTAAGAACTAGAGGAAAGTTGTATGTTTTACAATTGCTGCACTGAATCCTGACTGATTTGTCTCCTCCCTGCGACCCTTCTGTAAGGGGATGTCCAGTTGCCTACAGATGGGTTTTGGGTCTCCAATCTGCGCTCTCCCTCATTTACAATGATATGATTTTTGTTCTTTGATGCATGATACTTGATCCCTTTGACCCCCTTATGATCTTACAGGCTGGTATGCTTCTTCCACATGGGCTTTGTTAGTTCTGAGTTAGATGGCTGCTTGTTTACCTTCAAGCCTTTTTTACCCCCTGAGCCTCACCTTTGTACTTCTGAGCTAGATGGCTGCTTGTCTACCTTCAAGCCTTTTTTTTCCCCGAGCCTCACCTCCACATCTTACCTTCAAGCCTTTAAGACTTCAGACACTATATCTCTTCTTTTTTTAAAATTTAAATAATTTTATTGGAGGCTCTTACAGCTATTATAACATTCAATACATCATCTGTATCAAGCACATTTGCACACATGTTGCCACATTCATTTGCAAACATTTTCCACTTGAGCCCTTGGTATAAACTCCTTTAAAAAAAAAACAGCTCCTCTTGCCCCCCCCCCCTTTTTTTTAAATGAATCATTTTATTGGGTACTCATATACCTCCTCTCATGATCCATACATACATCAATTGTATGCAGACCTCATTTGCACACTTGTTGCAATCATCACTCTCAAAACATTCTCCCTCCACTTAGGACCACAGTTCCACCTCCCCATATTTCCCTTTCCCCCCATGAACCTTTAATAATTTACAAATTGTTATTCCATATCGTATACACTGTCCAATGTGTCCCTTCACTCACTTCCCTGTTGGCCATGCACCAGAGAGGATGTTATATGTAGATCCTTGAAATTGGTTCCCCCTTTCTATTTCACCATCCCTCCACCCTCCCAGTATTATCACCACTCCCATCACTCATCCTGAGGGAATATCTATCCTAACTTCCCCATGTTTCCGACTCCAGTGTACATCCCCTGTTCTAGCTGGACTTGTCTGGTAGAACCGGGAGCATGAGAGTGGGTGGGAGGAGGCATTTGAGAAGTAGAGGAAAGATGCATGATTCATTGTTACTACACTATACTTTAACTGGCTCATCTCCTCCCTGCAACCCGTCTGTAAGAGGATGTCACTTCACCTATTGTTGGGCTTTGGGTCACCAATCTGTACCCCCTCTATTTATACTGATATAATTTTAATTCTTTGATGCCTAATATGTGATCCCTTCAACACCTCGTGGTCACACAGGCTGGTGTGCTTCTTCCATGTGGGCTTTGTTGTTTCTGATCTGGATGACCGCTTGTTTACTCAAGCCTTTAAGACCCCAGATGCTATATCTTTTCATAGCCAGGCACCATCAGCTTTCTTCACCACCATCAGTCCCTTTGTTTTCACTTCCAGACTGTTCATCCAGCCTATCTTATTTAGGTAGACCTGCAAAGGTAACAATATGTACCCAAAAAAGGCTTCCTAAAATGAAGCAACCAAAGAAAATAAAGCAATAATAACAAAAAACCCAATGCCATACACACACACACACATATAAATAACAATATAAAAACATGTCAATAATTCAAGGTCTGTTCATTGACCTTCAGGAGTGTCCCCTGGTTGAGTCAGATGGGGTACCACTCCCTGGTCCCAAGGTTTATTGCTGTCATTCCATCTGGAGCTCCACACTCTGTTGCATACCCTTAGTGTTTTTCCATGGTGTGGTTGTGTCAGACAGACCCTGTTGTGGTTGTGTCAGACCCTGTTTCTCCATT
>PVJH01040440.1:0-15677 GCA_004026705.1 Nesogale talazaci
TGGGGAGTTGCCCTGGCATCCCCGGGGGGACTTAGGGTTTTGTGTTTGCCAACTGCGGTCTCAGAAACCCAGGGGCTGCCCTTGTGCATCACATCCACAGGAAGGCAGAGTTGTTTGTTTGTTTGTTTGTCTGCCTCACCTCTCTCAGCTGCAGGGCTGGGTCCTTGCCCTGTGATTCACAAGGGCCCCAGGAGGGCAGCTCTGGGACCGGACCTGAGGCCTTTGTGGTCGGCCGGCCTGCCTGAGTGTACCCTTCCATGACTCACATCCTGGATCACTCCCGTCTCCCTCTGGCCTGTGGGAGCAGCGGGTGTCGGGGCTTGAGTTGCCTGCTAGACTGCGGGTCTGTGAGGAAAGTCTGCTTCATCTTTCCTAAGGATGTGCTGGAGGGGGCGCCCTGGTGTGTGCTCCGAGCGATGCAGGGGGGCTTCCTGTGCTCTGCACCCCAGCTCTGTGTGCCACCCTGAGAGCCCTATGTGGGCAGCAGGTGGTGCCCCCCTCCACCTCCCACCCAGCCGCTGCCCAAGCCCCTGGGTCTTCCCTATCTGTGAGAAACTGAGTACCTGGAAGGCAGTCTATGCTTCTAGCACTTCTGGCCACAGGTGAGGCCCACCGGCACCGGCCCAAGACACTGAGTTTCCACACCTGCCCTTGATAAATGAGAATGTAGCGCTGCCTCCTCCTGACCCAGCCCCTCACAGACATGCCTGCGTGGAGCTCAAGCATGCTTGCCTCCAAGAGCAAAGTGACCAGATGTCCTGCCTTTTAACAATGTATCCATGTCCTGCGGTGTTTTAAATTAAGATAAATATATGACAAGACTGTTTTTGTGTTCTGTGAAAATTTTTAATTTTTTTTTGGGGAGGGGGGCATCACTGCTCTCCGGTGGTGGGAGTAGGAGGCCCAGCCCCACTGCTGGAATTGAACCTCCGTCCCAGTGGGCCGCAGTCCTGCACACAAACACTACGCCACCGGGGCTCAGCCCTCTGTGAAAATTTTTGTTGCTCCATATAGACCAAATTTCTCATCAACAACCGCCCCCCGCCCCCACCCCGTGGCCCTGTCAATGGTGTCCCGCTTAAAACCTGATCACTTTATAAGAGCAGCCCCTCCTTTTGCCTCATTTTTTTCCTTTTTCTTTCACATCACTACCCTGGTGAGAGTAGGAAGCCCAGCCTTGCTCCTGGAGAGCTGCTGCTGGATTTGAACTGCCATGTGGGCTGCAGTCCCTCATACAACCACTGCGCCACCGGGACTCAGCTGCCTTGGGCCTCATTCTGTTTTTATTTTCTTTCCCATATTTAATCATTTTATTGGGAGCTCATACATCGTTTCTCATAATACATAAATGCATATATTGTGCCATGCTTCTTCCCATGCCTGCAGCTGTCATCGCTCTCTGAACCTCCACCTTTCCATCCGAGTCGCTGACCTCATTCTTTTTTTTTGGTTTTTGGGGAATCACTGCCCTCTGGTGGTGGGAGTAGGAGGCCCAGCCTTGCTGCTGGATTTGAACCTGGGATTTCAACCCAGTGGGCCGCAGTCCTGCGCACAACCACTACGCCACCAGGCTCAGCCCTCTGACCTCATTCTTTTTGTTTGTTTGTTTGTTTTTTTGGTTTTTGGGGCCTCACTGCCCGTTGGTGGTGGGAGTAGGAGGCCCAGCCTTTGCTCCATGGAGCTGGAATTGAACCTCCATCCCAATGGGCCGCAGTCCCGCGCACAACCACGACGCCACATTCTTATGAAGTGGTTCACCCCACCTGTCGCTTGCACACCTGGTGCTCCCTTCAAGGTGTTCCCCGGAAGGCACAGAAAGTTGACGAGGAACACACCGTGTGTGCACTAACAAGAGGCCGCAGGCCTCCGCGTGTAAAACCCTGCCACCGAATCACGCGGCAGCTCCTCTCTGCACCCCTTGCACCCTGGGCGCCTTCTGTCTTCTCTGCCTCCCATCACGGAGCCTCTGCTCCCCAGGACTCCGTTAGCCTGTGGGGCTGGACCCCTGTCGACACAGACTCCGGGGCTGATCTTGCCACCCAAGGACCCACTCTCAGGTGTCGCAAACACTTGGGCTTCCACCTGTTGTCACACGTGTGCTGGGCACTCTGACAGCAGCGCGTAGCAGCCGGGTGTCTGCAATCCCCACCCCTGCCCTCCCTGTGTGCCTCACATGATCCTGCTCCCGGGTCCCCTGTGGACACCTGAGGACTGCGAAGGGAGTGTGTGTGGCCGAAGGGCCCGGTGGGAGAGAGACCTTCACACGTCCAAGATAGAGATGCCGTCAAAACAGACGGACAAAGGTCCCGACAACAGCCCCCCATGAAGGCGTCACCACAAAAGATGTCTCTGCTCTGGGCCTGACAGCTCAGGATGCCCTTGGTGGCTACCTATCTTTAGAGCAATTGGATTCTTTTGTCTGTCCCACCCAAAGACCAGCTGACTCCCTTATGACATCTCCTTCAGATATTGATCACAGCTTGTTTCCTGGGACAGCGGTGGATAAGCCGCTGACTCACTCTGTTCCTTACGTCCCTGCTGGAGGCCAGCAGACCTCATGACGAGACAAACCCGTTGAGAGATACGCCAGCCTTTGGATTCTGACATGATCGGGATGAGCCCCTGAGCCCTGCTTCATCTCTCTTTTTTTTTTTTTTGCGGGGACATCACTGCCCTCTGGTGGTGGGAGTAGGAGGCCCAGCCTTGCTGCTGGATTTGAACCTCCATCCCAGTGGGCTGCAGTTCCGCGCACAACCACTACGCCACCGGGGCTCAGCCCTGCTTCATCTCTTTCTTCATCGCACTCACTTCCATGTAAAGAAAACAAAACCAAACAAGGAACCCACAATAGACACCGCTGTGATAAATGTAGACAGAAAGATGGAAGCTGCCAGGGTCTCATCGTCCACAACCGGCACTGGTGGAAGCTGCCGTGAAGAAATCAGTCAGTTTGCTGCACTGGGGGCCTGTGCCGCACCAGACCTCTTTAAAGCACTGTGAGGATGAGGGTGCGCCTGGTCCAAGCCACGGCCACTTGTGGCCTCATACGCATGCGACAGCTGGACATCAAGAAAAAAAACTGAAGAAGACTCGATCGAAGCTTCGAATGATGGCGCTGGCAAAGCACATGTAAAAGTGTCACGGATGGACCTGGACACGCAGGAATGGAACCTGTCTTGGAAGAAGTACAGCGGCGCACTCTTTAGAGTGCGAGGGGAAGATGACAAGACGCTGTCTCTTACCTTTGCTGACGCTGACTTGCTATAAGGAGCGCCGTTTTAAGATTGTTCACATTCCACCTCCCCCCGCCTGTGTTCTCGGGATGGGCGGTGTGGGCAGAACATCCCTCACAATGGGGACGGGATCCTACAAGGCGCCCCATCACTATCTGAGTAGACTCACGCTTGCTTTGCCTTCTGCAGAGCGTCTGCACAGCTGTGGGGAAACTCAGATTTCGCACTTACTCCTAAGGCTGTGGTTTTTACCTTGATCAGCCGGCCCTTTGCAGCAGCGAGGAGTGGCTGGGGTTGCCGCTGGTGCCGGCTAATGAAGACTCTTAATTAGAACTATGGGGGTTGTGGTGGCTATTCAACCTGTTAGCTGACAACATTTGGTGTGTTGGCCGGGAAGAGTCATCGTATTGTGCCGCTCCCCCCTTCCCCCCTCCTCCCCCACCTGTTGGCCTCTGCCGGACAGTTTCCCCAGGAACAGAAACACTAGGACACTAGCAAGAGCACCACCTGGAAAGTTCCAGGTCCCTGATCTTTCTAGAAACTTGTTCTGGCAGTTGCCTGGAAGACACACTCCTAAATTTTTGCTCACGAGAGTCTGACAGAATCATCCCCAGAGGAAAGAATTTTCTCCCTGGGACTAGTCTGTCTTGATTTGGGAAGGGCACTGGACACGGTCTTAACTCTCCCAAATGATCTTCTCACTGGACCACTACATGAGAAATCTGATTTGTTTTGTTTTTCAGTTCTCCTGGCGAGGTCTGGTTTGGAGGAAGCCTCTCAGTGAGACTGGCTAATAGAGAGCCTGTGGAAGTGGACTTTTTAGCTACATATAGTTTTTTTTTTTTAACATATAGTTTTTAAAACAAGAAAAAATAGTAAAATCATATCTGTGCCTAACAGGAGAAAGATAAAATTCGCAAGACTTGAAATGCGCCAGCCTTATTTAAACATAACATTCTATACGTGAGCATGGCAGTTACAAAATCCACTGTCGACTTGAGGGAGGGGTGGAGTCTAACCTGTGCATCAGGCTCTTTGGGCGGCGTGACAGAGGTAAATAGCTCCCTCGAGGCCAGACACACACTCTCTGCTTTGTCTTCCTGCTGACAAGCCACATGGAGCCAAGCTCAGGGAGCCCGAGCCCTGGAGCTGGAGCAGCCACGTGGAGACCCACGCCAGCGCCGAGATGCTTCCACCGCCACTGAATCCGCAAGACTTTCTACCCACTGGCCTGTGACCTTCCTGCATTCGGCGTCATTGCATGTGCTGTGTGAGTCTGAAGAGGAATGTATGGGGTAATATCAGACTTATGGACTTGACCTGGACCGAGCTGGCATGTTTTCTCAATAGCCGATTGCTCTTTTATATAAAATGTTCGTGTACACGTAGGAGTGTCTCTGGATTTGTTTCTCTTGTCAGCCCAGACGAACACGGTGAGAAAGACAAAAAGATTCTATGCTTAACAATTGTAGTTATGCGAACGCCTACACCATTATCCTACAATCCAATGAAAGCTTGTAAGCCAGTCACTTCGTGCCTTTGTCCCCCCAATTTGGGGCATCCAATTTCTACACTGTCCATTTCTATCAACCCAGTGCTCTGAGGAGACAAGCATGTTCTTTTTTGTTGTTGTTGTTTGTTTTTGGGACATCATTGCCCTCTGGTGGTGGGAGGAGGAGGCCCAGCCTTTGCTCCCATAGAGCCGCTGCTGGAATTGAACCCCCATCCCAGTGGGCCGCAGTTCTGCACACAACCACTACTCCCCCGGGGCTCAGCCCAAGCATGTTCTTTTATGTGAAGACTCTCCATTTCAGTTTAGAATCTCGTGACTATCCATAACCAAAGTCAAGTCAGGAGAGGCCACCCATAAAGTCTGCAGCGAGGTGCACCAGTTCACAGGCTCAAAATCTTCTCTTCTCCTGGTCGGCTCATTGTGGCTGCCTCATTTGGCCTCACCAGAGTGTCTGGTGGATGCCTCCTCTTTTACCATGGACCCTGTTACAAGTTTTCAGCAAGCCTAACCCTCTTGGACTACGTCATGAACTTCAGACTGGCCGCATCTTCTCCTTTAGTACCAACTCCACAGGTGTCAGTGGCCAAACTCAACCTGTCTCTTTATTGCTGCTCTCTGCCCACTTTCACTCCATAGGTGGATCCAGGTGGTCACCCGGTAAGCATTTCTGGCTGCCAGCAGGGTCCCATGAGCATTTAGTCTTAGCAAAGGGAGTTTCCTCATATCTCCAAAATTTTTTAGCTTCAAGCATAAAACCAAAGGGTTCCTTTTTTTTTTTTTTTTTTCCCTCTTTCAGTATGTCAACACCCTCTTAGGCAAGTCTCTTCAGATTCAAATTATCTTGAGTACCCAACACACTAGGTGGGGCTTATTTTTCCAGACCCTTCTTTGCAGACATGGCCTACCCCCATGCAAAGTTTCAGCTTAATGCCTGAAGGCAAGTAGACTTGCAAACTCTTTATATTTACTATCCAATAATATTTCTATTAATTAAAATATCAAGAGCAACAAGCAGAAGAACACTGTATGAACCTAGTACAGTCTGATCCTAAACTTAATTCTTAAAACAGTCAAGTTTAATCCTTACTTACTGTAAGACTTACCTAAGCCGTTTCATTGATAGGAAGTATGGCTTCAGACTTCTGCCTGCATCAAGCCAGGACAGGGCCTTCCGTCTGTCATTTTGACTAGGCAACATGGTCGCATCCAGAGAGCAGTACAAGGGGCCTTTTTGCCCCCTTAGCTTAAAATCTGCATTTGTCTGAGCCATTTTAAACAGGGATAACGAAAGATGACAGCCAAGGGGGAAATCTGGCATATTTTCTCTGTCTGGCTCTCATCCCAGGAAGAGCAGGGTGGGCAGCTTGTGCGCTAGCTTGTGGGCGTGCAGGGCCTCTGGGGAGCCACTAAAAGCCTTTTGACTTAAACGAGGGATGTGATACCTGTCACGGAGCAGCTCCACCAGGTAGACTGCCCTGGGGGGGAAGAAGGAGGTGCCTCAGCCCCAAGAGGGCGCCTGGAGTCTGTGGTTCCTTCGTCCCCCAACCTGCAGAGTCTGTGGGGCCTTCAGGTGCTTTGCCAAACCCGCCTCCTCTTCTCCCTCCTCTTCCTCCTCCTCCTCCTCATGGGGCAGGCAGGGTAGGCGCTGGCAGGGCCACCAACATGGGACGCGGCCCCGCTGGTCTCAATGCCGCGGCTCTGACTTCCGCGCCTGGGTCCTCTCCTCTTGCTTCCCTGGAATCTCCCTTGCAGTGAACCAAGACCAGTTCCTGTGGTAACCAAGATTTTAAATTTGTTTTCCACGTGCTTTCCAGCGGAAGCTAGGAGTCCCCTTTCTCGACAGACAGGAGCCAGGGGATGGCCGGCTCCCCCCTCCCAAGTCTTGAATGGTCCTGTGATTTCTGGTACCGGGGTGTAAGACAGGCCTCCAGGACCTATTCCAGGGCGACTTGCATTCGACAAGGGCCCCCTCTTTTAGGAGGTGTTGGGTGTGGGGAGCGAGACCTTGCCTGGCCTCCTGACTCATGGGATCCTGCTTTACCAGAGAGGCAGAGGGTGGTGTCACTGACAATCCCTGGGGGGTGATGTCACGCCACGCCCACAGGGGGTGGGGGCAGTGCTTTCTGTCCAGGCTCAGGCAAACACAGCCTGCTGAAGGAAGGCCAAGGAAGGCCGCGTCCTCCTGAACAGCATCTGCACTGAGGTTGTCCTCAGATGGTCGCAGGCAATTGTGCTGCAGATATTCCTTGGACAAAGGACAGGCTAGCGAGATGGGGGGAGAGTCCATTCTGTTTCAGTTTCTTCAAAAGGAAAAGCAGCTTGGAGCTTCTGTAGGAACCTTTTCTTTTTCCAAGAGGGGGATATGGGCATTCCGGTATGACGATGAGAGAATGGATTACCACCTTTCTGCCCAGCTGTGCAGACCTTCCATCATGTCCAGGTGTGAGCAGACCCTCTCCCTGAATGGTAGTTTTTTTTTTTTTTCTTTTTTTCCTGAATGGCAGTTTTAGTCCTTGACATGGGTCCTCGTGGGTTAGTCAAAATTGAGAAAGTTGCTTGGGCATTCATAAAAAACCTGACTGGCTTTCCTGAGACCTGCCGGGTTCCCGGGCTCCTGGGGACAGAGTGGGAAGGTACCCTGGCCCCATCGGCCCCTTTTCTAAGGGTAATACAGGGCAGGATTGCAGGCAGTGGGGTGGGGTGTCTCGCCCTTTTCTGGAGGCTTATTTTTAATGCTGTCTCTTTTCAACTCATTACTTGCAGGCACTTGAGTTCCCGTCTCCGCCAGCCTTCTGCAACTTAGGACACGCCCTCACCGGGGGCTAATTATCGCTCACTCTCTGGCACAACCAGACCTGCTGCTCTCAGACAAAGACACTTTCTTTTTTCCCCTTTAAATACAAACCCAAACCCTCTTCTCAAGCTGTGTTCCCTCTTCCTCTCAGCTCGATGGCGCCTCTTCCCACCGGCCGCTGCGGCCCGTGCGATCCCACAGTTGACAGAGCACGCAGGCCTGCTTGTTCACCCATCTCTTCAACCGAGGGGATTCTCACAGAGGCAAGGGTGCACATCAATGGAACGGGGTTGAGCAGGGTACTCAGGGGTCCCTACGGACGATATTTCATTCTAGAAAAGTGCCCGGGCTTCCCAAGGACCCTGGCGGTAGCACTCACCCTGGACACATTTGTAGGGTGCCTGACTGCCTCGTAACCCAGCCAGTAAGTCCTGGTGAACATGTTCTCGCGCCCGAAGCTCTCCCGCCATGGTGGGTGGGCTTCCAGTGGGGCTTATTTTGAGGAAACACTTCCCCCAGTTTGTTTCCATCTCTTTCCACGGTGCCTCTGTTGACCCAACATAGTTTTGAGGGTTTTCTGTCGGACAAAACTATGAGTCTGTTGGCAGTCACCCACCTCATGTAGGACACTGAGTTTGGGACACGAATTTCAATAACCCAATTCAAGCTTGGGGGGGGGATGGCTTTCCAGCAAAAGGAAAAGGTGGGTGTTGGTTCCTTTAGTGGCATGAACTACTGGTGGAGAGGGGGCTGCACATACCTGGAGAGGCCAGCCTCTGGGGTCCCCCGTCACAGAGGGGCTTCTAGCACGTGGGGCCCCGCTGCGGTGGTGCAGGGAGACAAACCCCGTTCCTCCAGTCCAGGGACAGATGCTTGTTTGTTTGTGTCCTACCTGGGGGGGCCTTACGTAAGGGGGAGGTAAATCACTCTGTCTGTCCTGGCGGTGAGGGGTGTACTGGTGTACTGCATTCAGTTCAATCTCTCACAAAGAGCGAGGAGGCGGCTGGAGGTGAGCTTGACTTCAGCGTCTGTCCGTCTGTCCGAAAGAGCAGGGACTGAGTCCCTGGACCGCAGAGCAGGGGCGGGTCTGTGTCATGAGCAGCAAGACCAATAACGACTTAACGCTCTTAGACATTTTCGAATGCTCGGCTTATTCCCTGCAGACACACATCAAACAATCCAATAATGCTTAACATCAACTAAATAACAGAATACGAGGACCGGGATATCAGGAAAATGTAGTAACCGCACTCTTCATGCACGTTATCATTATTCTGATAGCGCAGTCCCCATAAGCATTGCCTTCATCGGTGGACGCACAGGACAGAGCTGGAGAGAACTGGGGCTGTTGAGAATCCTGGATCCGAGTTCTCTAAAAAGCCCAGTCCTAACTGTTGTTTATATAATGAATTTGGCTGGTTCTCTGACATCATTGGAACTTCAGCAGCCTCCCGCCAGTCCTTGTCAGGGTTCCCCACATTTTGTGGTTGCATCTCCTGACCATCTGCTAGTTCTGGCTTCCCGCCGCTTGGGAGTGGGTTAAAGTGTCACTTTTTTCCTTCTTCAACGTCTTGCAAGGAAGTTCTATGATGAGCGTCTGCGAGTGCTCTCTGCTCCCGGCGGTCAAGGGAAGGGGAGAGCAGAGCAGGGACGGAGGCCACGGCCACGGCAGATGGACTGAGGTGAGGCAGGTGGCTTTTGGAATTTTGCCTGAGGTGCTGCCGCAGCAGATGGATCCACAAAGACCCCCTGGGGTGCAGGCAGGACCAGGGGTGCCACAGAGAACACCTGAGCCGCAGAGAACTGCTGAGCACTGAGAGAGCACTTTGCTGCAGCAGTAAGCTCTTGATAGAAAGTCAGAGACGCTGAGCATCCAAAAAAGTTGACCCCAGAGACCTGAAACAAGCCGAGAGAGACCTTTTGGAGAGGAGTCCGCTTGTAGGGGCAGTAACCATTCCTTGAGAGTTTCATAGAGACCCCGGGTGGCAAGGAAACAGGCACTCCAAAGAGTCATCTGAGCTGACTTTTAACCCTCTCCGGGTGACCCAGGCAAACAGGAGAGGAGCACCAGGAGGGTGAGACATTCAGGTGCGGGTCTGACCCATAGGTCGGAGGATTAGTCAAACACAGACAGCAACACGCAACAAACACGCGGTCATACAGTTTCCCAGAAACATCAAAAGACAGCTACGGGAAACCAGACCAGGGCGAAATTTACTCCACACGGAGGGTGCACACTTGTCAAAAGGAACAGTTACTCGGGGAAAAAAAAATCAAACGAGAGTCAAGGAAAACATCTCCATGAGATGAATTTTCAAAGTGTTTCTTGGAAGCAAAAATCAGCGACCCATTTGTGTTAGGCAGGGTCGTGTAGAGAAACAAAACCAGGACACCTCTGAGTATGCATCCATATAAGAGAAGAGGTTTATGCAATGAGAAGGAATATAGTCCACCCAGCAGCACAGAGGGCTCAGTTCAGCTCACTTCTGTGGAACACTTGATATACTGGAGTCCTTCAACTCATGTGGGCTGCCAGGTCCAAGGTCAAGAAAGAAGACAGCGGAGTCCTCCCTTGGGCAAGCAGGCAGTCTGTCCGCAGACAGCAGACAGCGGCGGGTCAGCAAGAGTTGGTAGCTCAGGAGCTTATCAAACAGACCCGGGTGGGATATCAAACTCAATGCCAGGCGCCAGGCTCCACCAGCCTTGAACTCGAGCACGTGCACACGGCAGCATGGAGAAGCAGGTCTCGAAGGAGCCTCACGCTCTAGCAACCTGGTCCCCTGGTTGGCTTGACCCACAGGTAGGGTACCTCACAAGCCGAGCGAGGCAGAGAACTAGCGGAAGCATCAGCACACTGGCCCGATCATCAGAGAGCAAGAAGGGAGCGGGGGCAGGCCTTGCAGAGGCATTTATTTATCTGCCCTCCAATCAAACTGTGGCTTGATGAATCCCACATGTTTCTATTGGCCAGGTTGGAACAATATACATAACTGTCCCACCATTCAAAAACACATCCTGGAGGGCTGAGCCCGGGACTGCAGCCCACTGGGTTGGAGGTCCAATTCCAGCTCACAGGGGCAAAGGCTGGGCCTCCTACTCCCACCACCAGAGGGCAGTGATGCCTAAAAAACTAAAAAAAAAACAAAAAACCCCAAACAAAAAAATCATCCTGGTTCCCAAACCTTTGGGTGGAACCATGCAGAGTCCTGCAACAAAAACGGGATCTACAGGGAACCCGTCTCACAGGTTTACAAAGTGACAACCCCTCAACTTCAGACAACCCTGCAATGCAGATGGAACACAAACCTCGCAAACACAGGACGATTCCGATGTATGTTTTTTGGCCTGTTGTTCCAGACCAGACCCGCCCTGACCTCGGCAGGACTGGAAACCAGACCACATTTCTCAAGTGAGGTCCCAGTGAGAAGACTGCTGACAACCACACCACACCCATCCAGACCTCTCCAGGAGATCCCGAAGCCAGACCAAACCTCAGCGCCCAGTATGAACAAAAGAAGGTGGGCTCCAGCTGCTGCCCGGTGGGGAAGGACTCACACTCCCCACTCCCCCATCTCACCTCTGTGCCAGGAGTCTCGGACACCACAGGAGGGCAACACATGCTCCCAGGAGGTCATACGGGGTCCTGGGGCCGGCCAGCGACACCCCCTGCACAAGATCCCAACAGAGCAGCACACTCCTGCAGCACAGAGCCGCCCAGGGCTGCCAGCTGCCTACCCCCACTTGTCCAGGGCTATCGCTGCCCTGAGGGGTGGCATGCCTGGGGCTGTCTGGACAGAGAGCGTCAAATTTCCGCGGTTAATTTAACTCAACCCCAGTCCCGGGTACCGCATGCGGGTGGCACGTGGAGTCAATGAGCCACACTGCTAACGGAGGGGCGAGCAAACTGAGGCTTAGAGACAACACTGCCCCCCCCCCACCCCCCAAGGGGGGGAAATAAAAGGTGGGAGGTTCTGCAGCGTCAAGCAGTCATTCTGGGACCTCTGATTCCTCCCCTGGAGGAAAAACGCACCCGGATCCTTCCACTAGATGGCGGCGCTGAGTCGTTAGCAGCTCCCCAGGGCCTCCTCTGCTCGGCGCCGCCCTCGGTGACCCACGCTGCAGACCACGAGAGGACCGGCTCGAACCCACGAGCCCTCTGTGCGAGAAAGGCAAGGGGCCTGTCCCCGGAAGGGGCTGCAGAGACCCACAGGGGCGGTTCAGTGCTACCCTGTCCTATGGGGCTGCAGTGTGGCCCAATCAACTTGATTTTTATTTTGGCTGGGGGGGAGGGGCTTAGGGCGGGGCCGGGGGGCGGGGCAGTAGCTGAGGCAGAGGGAGCGGCAGGGTGGCCGCAGCCACGCGCTCCAATGGAGCACAGGAGAGAATGGTTCAGGAACGGACAGTGCCTGCTCTGCTGTGTGTGTGTGTGTGTGTGTGTGTGTTGGGGGAGGGCGTTGTTGGTTGGCACCTGGTAACATGTGGGCAGGCTGTGTGCCCCGGGTCCGGGGTTCAAACAAAGGGCGGTGGTCTGCTCCTGTGAGGAAGTGGACCTCTGTCCTAGGGTTGTCCTCCCCCCACGTTCCCCTCATCTTGTTCACCCGGGGCTGAGGAAACGGGGAGAACGAGAGAGAGAGAGAGAGAGAGAGAGAGAGAGAGAGAGAGAGAGAGAGATATTGCTCCCAGCGCCCTTCCCCAAGCTTCAAATGTGGTACAGACCTCTATGATGGACTCCCAGAGAGCCCTGCGGAGGCATCAGCCCCAAGTATGAACAAGAGAACTCAGCTGCTGCCCGGTGGGGAAGGACTCACACTCCCCCCTCCCCCAACTTACCTCCTTGCCAGGAGTCTGGGACACCGGGAGCCTAGGACGTGGGCTGTGCTGCCCTCTCCCTTCACAGGAGGTGAAGGGGTGTGGGGTGTGGGGGAGCTGGGAGGGGCTGAGTGATCCCTGGGGGCAGAGTAGTCCCGCAGGGCTGCAGTTCGTTCCCTGCAGCTTCTCCTGAGGGGTGGGGGGAAGAGAAGACAGGCTTCCTACTCCTCTCTGAGAGTCTCAGCCTCAGAAACCCCACCCTGCCCCATGAGGTGGCATGACGTGATGGCAGCAGCTTGGGTTTGGGCAGGCCGACTGAAGGGTAAGTTGCAGCTTAGGGCGTCTGCCTCGAAGACCCTTCCTGACAATGGGTCTCTTCTGGGGGTGTGTGTGGGTGTCCTCACCATGGTGCAGGCTGCAGCACCAGCAGGGAGGGGAGAAGAGGAGGAGGAGGAGGAGGAGGGAGGGCTGCAGAGGGAGTGCCTCTCCCTGAATCGCCCAGGGACAGAGTCCCGCCCCTCCCCCCCTCCCCCCCTGCTCCTTCGGGACCCTCCTGGACACCAGAGTATGCTGTCACCTGCAGAGGGGAAGAACCGAGGTGAGGGGCTGGTCTGAGCAGTGACTAGAAATGACACCAGATGGCAAGGGATTCAGGGCAAGGGGGGCCTTGGTGGGAGGAGAGGCTGTCAGGACCCCCAGCGCCAAGCCCAGTGTATGAGACCCCCCAACACACACACACACACACACACACACACACACACACACACACACCAGTTGACATGGAGCTGGTGGCCCAGGTGTCTCTGTTGGAGAGAACTGTGTCCCCACCCCACCACCACCCACACCCCACACCTCCCCCATCCCACTGGGCTTTCCAGAATTCAGTTGCTTCCAAGTTTTGCAGCGGGGGTTCCAGGGGCAGACTTGAAGCCCCAGTCCCTCGGTTAGCAGTGGGCTCATTAACTCCACGTGCCACCTGCATGCGGTACCGGGGCTGGGGGTGAGTTAAATTAACCGTGGGAATGTGACACTCTGTCCAGACAGCCCCAGGGATGTCTCCCCTCAGGACAGCGATAGCCCTGGACAGCTGGGGGTGGGCAGCTGGCAGCCCTGGGCGGCTCTGTGCTGCAGGAGTGAGTGCTGCTCTGTTGAGATCTTTGTGCAGGGGTGTTGCTGGCTGGTTGCTCCCGGGAGCATGCCTTGTCCTCCTGTGAAGGGAGAGGGCAGCACAGCCCACGTCCTAGGCTCCCGGTGTCCCAGACTCCTGGCAAGGAGGTAAGTTGGGGGAGGGGGGAGCGTGAGTCCTTCCCCACCGGGCAGCAGCTGAGTTCTCTTGTTCGTACTTGGGGCTGATGCCTCCGCAGGGCTCTCTGGGAGTCCATCATAGAGAGCGGCCAGCTGTCACTTGTCCCCCCCCCCCCACCTCAGCCCACCACCCATTGGCAGAGACACTGCCGGCCAGCATGCAGGCACCACGCCCCAGTCTGTGTGTCCAGCCCTGCTCCTGCTTCCAGAGTGCCTCTTGGAGTGCATCTGGGACCCTGTGGCCATGTGATCTCACCTAGGAAATCCCCTCTCTCCACCCCACCCTCAGCCCCTCATCAGCACACTGGGTTCAGAGGGGCCTCTGCCATCTGCCAAGATTTCAGAAGTCAGCGAAGACCTGGCTGCTGCTGCCCAGTCCCAGTCAGCCTGGGCCCAGCTGGAACCCCCAAGCAGAGACTCGGGGGAGGGGGCGGCCAGCACCACTGCCTGCTCTTTGGCCTCCTGAGGACCCCCACGCCCACCTGCGCTTCACGTAGACCAAGGGAGTGCCACCTGAACTGGCGCGGAAGAAGGACCCAGCGGGCAGCTTCCAAAAGCCAGTCTTTGGAAGGAGGCCCCTTGGGGGCAGCGCTTCACTTGTCCAGGTGACCCCGCAGCTTCACGCCAGCAACCGGGAATTCGGCTGACACAATAGAAAGCGGCCGGGAAGGAAGCGTGTCCATCCCGGTCAATGGTCAATGCGGACATGTGCCTGGAGTGGAGCCGAGGGCAGGGCCGGCGAGGGCAGCTGCCTGCGCACGGGGAGCGCCTGCACCCCGGCGGGCCAGGGTCCAGAGGCCGGCAGTCAGCCCCAGGCCACTCTCCCTGTTTGACCTGGTGGGCGAAGCCAAGGGTCAGAAGGCCGGGGGCGGAGGAGGCTGCCCAGCCCGGCGGAGGGGCAGAAAGCTCCTGGCCGGGGCAGAAGCAGCGCGCAGGCGCCGGCCACAGACGTGCCAGGGGAGAGGACTTGTGTCGGTCGCTGCGGGTCGGGACCAAGGGGACAGCACCTGACCACGACTCCGGTCGTCGCGTCAAGACCCCCACGCGTCAGACTCGTGTGATGATGCGTCCAGGGCGAACACACAGCTGCGGGTTCTCGTACGCCGTCCCCTGAGAAGTGACACCCCTCCGAGGAGAAGGCAGGCGTCTTCGAATGGACGGCACTGCGCTAACCGAACCAGGGGCGACGGGAAAGACCGCGTTGAGCCCAGGAGCATGTGCGGATGCCCGCCTGCCCTGGCACCCACCTGCAGGCGCCCCGCGGGGCAGGCGGACAGCTCGCAAGGGGCAGGACACCCTGCTCTCCTTGGGGACCCCCAGGAGCTGCAGCTCAGAACCTACAGATCCAACAAGGTGACGGGGTGAGGGCCGGCACCTAAGAGAAGCCTAAAGGTGGCTTCTGCGGCCCGGCCATCGTCAGTTTCCAGCAGGAAGCCGAGACAGGCTGCTTCTGAGATGCGTGCGCATGTCTCAGGAACCCGTGTGTGGGGCCAGCGGGGCGGACTAGAGGAGCCCAGCCTGCGTGTGCAAGAGAGAGCTGGTATCAAGAAGGAGTCGCCATCGAGAAAGCAGCCCAGGCCAGCCCGGTTCAAGTCCATGAGCCCGAGCTTAGACCATAAGCGGAAGTCCATAAGCTGAAGTACCGCTTCAGACTCACGCAGCCACAAGAAACCATGGGGAGTGCAGGAGGACCATGGCGCTGTGCGGGGCCAATGGCCGTGGGGCCTCCCAGGGCTCCCAGAGAGCCAGAAGGGGAGGTTCCCAGGGTCCTCCTTGCAGAAGGCCACGCCCACAAGGAGGTACCATCAGGCTGTGACCTGATTGACAGATTGAATACCACCCTCTACCCCCCGACACACCTGCACTTTTAAGTCCTCAAATGGAAGTGAAACTATGAAACTACAACACCCTGTTTCCTTCTGTTGTACAGTCCTGACAAGTTGGAACTTAGTCAAGGACACTAATCACCAATACCACCACTATGTCCGCCTCCGCCTCCGCCTCCGCCTCCGCCACCGCCACC
>PVJH01040441.1:0-15679 GCA_004026705.1 Nesogale talazaci
AACCGCATGGAAGAGAATGTTGTCCCCAAAATTGCAGCAGCATCCTTGAATGGCTTCTCCTTGGTGTGGATCAGGTTGCGTGGCTACCTTCTAAGCCAATCACTGTCCCAAGAGGATGCTGTGCACTCTTTGGAAAGACTTGCACTCCATTGTCTAATTCTTGAATAAGAATGGGGCTGTCAGAGGATTCCCAAAGGGAAATACGGGTGGTATTGACAGATGCAGGAATCGATTCTGGGCAGGCATAAACAACAGATGGCTATGAGAGTCACACTGGCATACTCATGTGCTCCTCCTAATTAGATACTTCATCTTGCACTGACAAGTCTATCAGTGTCATTCCTTTTCTGAAAGTTTTCTGATTTTCCAAAATAAAATAGTTGAGGAAAATGGTCATCTTTCCAGGAGCAGCTCTGTCCAGGTCGCAGTAGATCATTTACCGTGCAGAAGAAGATAAAGGCAAAGTGACGTCAGACATAGTTCTTCGAAGGTGCTAGAAAAGGAGAAGGAGTGACTTGGAACTAAAGTTGAAGTAGAGAAAAATGTAAGCAACTTTTCCCCCCCTGTCTGTAAGGAAGAAACCAGTGGAGGTTTGTTTTATTTCATTTCTTTCTGCCCTGAGGGGGTGGGGAGGGAAGATGGCAGAGTTATATTTCCCTACATAATTATCTAAAAATATTATTCACGATGCAACCCACCAAAGTCAATCCACTGCCATCAAGCTCCAAGGTCTGCGGCTGTGCTGCTCATGGTGGGTGGCGCCTCTCAGCGAAGGAAGGCGCTGCAGGCTTTGCTCCACCACGGCGTTTCCGTCGACCCTGCTTTATGAAGGCAGCTCTTCCTCCGCCATCGTCTGAGTGCTTTTTGGACTTGGTGGGCTCCTTTTCTGGCACGTGTGTGATAGTGTTCTGCTTGGAATCAGGAAGTGTGCCACATCTACAGCATTCTCCGGCTACTCGTTAGGTTTTCACTGGGCAATTCTCCAGAAACAGGCAGCTTCTTCCTTCTTGGTAGTCTGTTCCCTGTCGGGAAACTCTGCTGACACCTGTTCATTTGGGGCGAAATACACCCGCCATAGCTTCTAGCCTCCCAGCACATTGCCAGTCACTACAGTAAAATAAAATGACAGGCAGATGTCACAAGAGTGTGACACGGTTAGAGTGTGTGATTCCGAATTTACCCTGTTTTGTCAGGAATGGAAGACCAAGTTGACCTAAGTTAAAATAATGAATTTTGGCCTTGAAATTCAAGATTAAACCTGAACTGCCCAAAGAAATGTATCTTGGTTTTGGAACATTTTATATTCTACATTCTTTTTTAAGATGAAGAGGATGTTTTTATATCTGATATTGTGGATTGTGAAAAATGAGTCATTACTAATTGCTTTTCTCCAACTCCTCAGATATGTTTTAGGCATCTTTCAGAATGACACTTGGCCTACTGGACCATTCTCATTTTCTTCCTTGACCATAAAGAAAAGGATAAAGGATTGTGATCAAGTTTCATCTCATTAAGAATCATTTTGTACACATTAAAGATTGTGACACAAGTAAAACAGATGTATGGGGTGTTTGAGCTTTGGACAGCAGATTACTGTGAATCAAAGAGATGACAAATTCTCTTTTAGAGAAAAAACTGAAACATGGCTTGAAATATGCTCATATGAACATTAGTTTATGGAACTAGATAAGAAAAAATCAGATGCTTGAGAAAATGTAAAAAGAGTGAAATTTTGAATGCTCATAGAATACCCACAAGAGTAACATGATTTAAAACAAAGCTGATCACATTTATTTTCCAAATCATCATAATAATGATTTATTATGTTCAATACAGAATGGGAAATGACAAGAAAGACAGAGGATGATTTTAGCAATGAGATGTATTTTCATACATTGAAAACAAAACAAAAATC
The DNA here is from genome assembly GCA_004026705.1 of Nesogale talazaci. Taxonomy (NCBI): domain Eukaryota; kingdom Metazoa; phylum Chordata; class Mammalia; order Afrosoricida; family Tenrecidae; genus Nesogale; species Nesogale talazaci. The sequence goes on from PVJH01040441.1 coordinate 1,916, forward strand.
TGTGAACCTTTCAGGGATCAGACAGCCTTGGTTTTCATCATATTAAACTGAACTAATTCTATAAGGAATGTCCTTGCTCTTCATTATTTTTAAGAGATTTTTATAAATTTTATAGCTGATCTGATATATAATCTACTAGCCATACAGTTCAATGGTTTAAGCATATTAAAGAGAGTAGTGCAATCATTACCAAAATCAATTTTACAACATTTCTTTATTCTTGTACTCATGATTAGTAACTCTCCATTTCCTCTCAACCTACCCAGCAATAATCCTTAAAAGCAATTAATACAGTTATTGTCTTCATAGATTTACATATAAAGAAAACAATCTGCCCCTACACTAATCACACACAAAATAAAAACAGAAAACCCTCAAAAAAATAATAAAAACTAGACCAAGTTTAAAGTGGGTCAAAAAGAAGAACAAAAGATAAGGTGTTAATTTTAACTTAACTACGTCAGCATGGATACACTGGGTCTGATATGTCTGATAATGAAGCTATTCATATCCTGGACAATGGTCAGAGGAGCTTCTCCAGCAGCTTAATCCATATGATATACTGCCTATAGATTTGGAATTTCCATTGTCATTTATACTGCAAATCACATGCTCAGAACTTAATCGTTAATACAGTTTCCTCCTTCAGTCTGGGGTTTTATTATTTACTGTTCTTGGATCACAGACAATGATGTGCTTCTGCCATGTGGAATTACCTGACCTCTAACCTAGGTGGCTGCTTTAAGGCAAGGCTGTAAGACTTCATCTGCTATTCTTGTTGTTGCCCAGGAATCATCTAATTTCTCCACTATACCATTTTGTGCGGTAGATTTGCCCATGGCAATGCATTGTTTGATTTCTTGATTACCCTTTTTATGAGTATGAATTGTGAATAAAAGCAAAGTCAGATCCTGACACCCTTGTGTATCTCCATGGTGTCTAGTTGTAGTGGGTTCCACATTGTGCTGCTAACAGCACAGACAGCAGTTCAAAAGCAGCAGCTACTTGACTGTCGACGGGTAAGACTTTCTACTCCCATGAAAGGTTGCAGTCTCAGGAATGCACCAGGGAAGTTCTAGTCTGTTCCATAGGGCCTCTATGCATAGGAATCCATTTGATAACAGATTCGTTTATTTACATCGATTTGCTGTCACACTGAACACTGCAGTGTTTGCTTCTAAAATTAGCATAAGCCAAACTTCTACTACTAATCCAACCTAGCGTTTCCAAATCTTTATGGGTTGGAACCACTGACTGTATGGTTAACAGTGCACTGTTTACCAACAGTGCCAGGAAGACTCCTATAATTAGTTTAGGAGTCTATAATTCTAAGTAATAGGGAGGAAACAAAAAATATCAAATGTCACCCCTCTTATCCATTATTGTGTTGGTAGTCCTAGCCACACATTAAAGCAAGAAAATAACAGAATAGAAATGAAGTGAAACCGTAGGCAGTGGCTCCCTTATGAACATACTCTGTTACTCAATGCGTGTTGGAGAGATATTAGAAGAGGTGTGAATGGGTCTGATTTAGCCCGCTTTCATGCAGAAGTGGAAAAACCAGGGTGATTCTATGAGGAGCGATGACAGACTCAACTCACCAGGCACTCCACAGGAAAACCCTGAGACCATCTCTTTCTGTGAAGATTTTCGAATTCTTGGAAATCCTAGATGGGCTGGCTATGAGCTGGAATCTACTTGATGGCAGTTTGGCTCATTATTTTGATTAGTGTAAGAACAGGTTCAAAGACTTTTCAGTTATTTGAGAGCTGACCATGAGGCAAGTGAAGTGGATTGTGATGAATTGTTTCCAGGTAGGATTGGTTCAATCACTTCAAAGTTAAGTCAAACGTACATATTAATTGCCACATGTGAATCATTTGTAAGTCAGATACTCATGACCCAGGAGCTGCCTATATTCTTATTTGTAGCTGTCCAAGTTCTTATAAAATCCCAGAAACTACAAGGACGTTAACTAATAGAATGAGTCAACAAAATGGTAGGGTGCAGAATCAGCACACACGACTCAGTTGGGTTCCTCAACATTAACAAGGATAACTGCTGAAAGAAAATAACACCCCCTGTGTATTTGTAAGAGCATTCCCACCCTGTGTAGTCTTAATGTTCTTTATTTTACCTCTCTAGCATCTAATATCTATTGGAATGACTACACAGGACTCAAAGACAAAATTCATGATTAAAAGGTTTTTATTTTAAGAAAGTTAACAGGGTATTTAATGCTAGTGAGAAATTCTCAGGATGTTTGCTTATTAGGACACACAACTAAGATCTTTCAGATCAGCTAATAAATTCCCAAAGGGGCATACCACTTCTCCGAAAGCCTCAACCCAAAAGCATCCAGCTAAACCCCAAGCCCAGCTCCCTGAATTAAGTGCTCAAAGACACCCCACCCCAAGAACCAGCCACCTGTGCAAAACCACTCAAGCAAGTTTTATTTCTCCATGAGTTGGGAAGTCCAACATTTTGTTCTATGCTTGGGCCCCTGGTTCTGCTGCTTCTGTTGTTGTGACACCACTTTCGGTATAGTTGTCTTCTGGATCCAGGAGGTTCTTTGCACAAGGATCTCAGGTCCTGAGGACTCTGTTTCTGGCTCTCCTGGTAATGAGATCACTCCTCCCGCTTCTCAAGGGACTCATTTTATATGCAGAAAGATAGCACTCCAGAGAACCCTTTCCACAATTATTTACAGGAGAATCTTTTCCGTATCTTCCCCAACCTTCTTTTTTTTAATTATTTTTTTCACCAGAACTATCCAGAGCAAGATCTTTTGGGAGCAATTAGACTTTAGCTAGATGAACCACATTAAATAATTCTCTGTATCTTCACTACCAAAACCCTAATAAGATAATTAGAAATACAGAATAATTAGGAAGAAATGTAGTCAGATATAAAAAATACTTATGAAAACTTATGAAAGCAACACAATTTCACGAGACTTAAAAAGATGGAAAAAAATTTTCATGCTCATGAAAATGTCAATTCTACCCAATGTGATACACTGACACAATGCCCTTCTCATCCAAATCCAAAATTTTAATGAAATGGAAAAACAAACAAATCTTCCACTTTTAGTGGAAAGAAAAGTGGGCTTGGAGTGCTAAGAAATATTGAAGAGCACAAAAAGAGGTCCGTACACATTTCAATTATAAAACTTGCGGTAATCCAAATAGCCTGGTATCGGATCAAATGATAGACACATCCATTGAGAACCCAGAGGTTAATATGCATAGTTTATCTTCACTGGAGATTCAAAATCCACTCAGTGAGGAAGAAAAAGTTCCTTAACAAGTGGTGTTAGCAACATTGGAAATTCTATTCCAGAAAAATTAAATTTTATTCATTCCTTACACTATGCACAAAGACCAAAACTTAACATGGTTTAGGTACCTAAATATTATGGCTAGAACTATAATGATAACATGGGGGCAAAGCTAGAGGACTTACTTTCCAGCTTAGTTCAGCAAACACATTTAAAAATGCACAAACAACAAGATAAATGCATCTATTGGGGCACTACATATTTATGCTCATCAAAAGGTCCAGAAAGTACAAAAAGAACCTGCAGGCTAGGGCGAAAAAAACCTTGGCAATAATATCTGGCAAGAGTGTAATCTCTAAAATATATAGAAAGCTTCAAGAGTAACCCAAAAAATCCAATTAAATCTGGACAAAGAATATGAATAGGCACTTCACCTAAGAGGACATTTTGGTGACAACTCACTCATATTCATTCGTCATTAGAAAGATTCAAATAATAGCTACAAGGAGATATCAGCTCCCCGCTGCAAAAACAACACTGGAAACAGCAACGACAAAATAAAAAAGATTCTGGTAAGGATGTGGGAGCAATTAGAACTCTTGTATACAGGTTGTAAGATTGTAGAATTGTCTAAGCACCATGGAAATCATATGGCACTTTCTCAAATTGGCCCTGGCGCTGGATAAAAATGCAGAAGATATCATCTCATCACATGCTGCTAGATGGATGGATGGTTATGGGCAGTCCACAAGCACAGAATAATCAGATTCTTCAGATTGCTAGTTTGTAAAATATGTGGTTAACCCTGGGCTAACCTACATAAAAGAGAGGATTGCAAATACTGAGGATGTGAAGCCTTATTTTGAAATTGGAAACTACCAATCGAACAGTAAATTCTTGCCCAAACTGTGGTCATTTTTTATCTTAGTCTGTATCGAACATATCCAATGAGAATAAGTGCCCTCAAGATAGTTTGTTATGCAGAAATAATGCTGTAGAAAATCCTGTCTTTCTTTCTAGAGGTTTTGAAGATCCCAGAGTTAAAATTTATTGGGAAGATTTAAATAAAGTCCTTCCCTGGGGCACAAAAAATGGACTTAATAACCTGATGAAGTCCCTTTAGTCGCACTCCTATAAAATTTTCTTTGTGTCCATTTGTGCTAAAACAATATTTCATAAAATACTTCAGGCCTTTTAGAGTCATAATCATGAGGTATAACTGTATATCTTGTGCATAGTCAAATTTTATATTTCATAGACTAAAGCTTTCAATTTTAGGATTTACATTTACTATTAGAAATATTTAAATAACCAGGTATGCTTATGAAAGCTTAATATTATAAGCATTCTCAAAGGCAAGTGACTCTTATTATCAGTTCAAAGTTAGAAGTTGTAAAACCCTTGCAATGTTTTCTTCTGTAGCTAGCTGAAAAGCTTCTGCTGTTGCCGTTACATTTGATAAGTGATGCACTTGAGACAGAAGCCCTGCTCATCAGGGAATTTGTTCATACTTGATGGTCTCTTCTCTTATGCCTCTGCCTACAAGCAATGTGGAGTAGTATGATGAAAGCAAGCATTATTGACCAGTAGAGTGTACAATCACCTGGACACTCTGGATACATTGACTTCTTTGAGAGGAAAGTGTTAGGAATTGAGTTAAATAATGTAAGATACTTTTTGGTTTTTTGGCAAATGCCTGGAACATAGTATGCAAAAGTAGGAAGAACAAAGAAGACCAAAGAATCAATATATTTGTATTGCAGTGCTAGAAAAGAGCATTAAATTATGGACTTCCTCCACCCCACCCCCCAACAAAAAATATGGACTTCCAAATAGGCAAACCAACCTGTTTTGAAAAGAGTATGTTCAGAATGTTCCTTAGAGGCAAGGATGGCGAGACTTTATCTTACATATTTGGACATGTTGTCAGGAGAACCCCGTCGCTGGAGAAGGGCATCATACTTGGTAAAGCAGAGGTGCAGCAAAGGAGAGGAAGGCCAGGAGATGGAGTGGCACTGTGACTGCCACAGTGGACTCAAGTACAGAACAATCGTGAGGGCAGTGCAGGACCCGACAGTGGTTTTTTTTCTTTTTTTTTTTTGTGATGCATAAGGTGGACTCAATTCAATGGCAACCAACAACACTAGTAGGTATTTAATACATGTTAATTCTCTCTGACGAGTTCCTGGGTGGGCCAAACAGCATGCTCTCCTGCTAACCACAAGGCTAGAACATTAGAAGTTGGAGTCCAGTCAGAAGTACCTAGGAAGAAAGACCTGGCGATCTGATTTTTAAATCAGCCATTGAAAATCCTACCAAACTCCCAAACTAAATTCACTGCCAGTGAGTCCTTTCTGGTCTCTGGCAACCCTATCGGACAGTATAGAACCGCTCCGCTGGTTACTGAGACTGTAACTCTCCCATCTTTCCTCCACAGAGCAGCCGTACCACGAAGCATGAGCTTAGTTACTATTTCATCCCACCAGAGCTCCTTGAAAATCCAACAGAGCATTTCTATTCAAACACCCATGGGAATTAAGCGACTGCTGCTTCATTTTCTCCAATGCATCTCCCTTCCCCTTTCCCATGATAATAGCATTTGCTCGTCCACTTCTAGGAAAATAACCCTTACCCTTGTCTTCTTTGTTATCCATCATGCCTTAAGGAAATTGAATTTTTAGCTCTTAGTCCAACCCTTCTTCTTCTTTTACATACTTGCTCATATACTGGTCATTAGACAAATTTAGACTGTCAACCATACCTATCTTATAATATGTGCCACTTGTCATCCCCAGAATTTTAGTTCTTTTTAGCCTCCTTCTATTGCTGGGGAGAGGGGGCATAGGGGAGGAAGAAATGCCGGCAAAATCAGTTTCCATCATTCTCCAAGTATTTGTGACTATTCCTGCTGCTCCTGTTGTAAAGGTATTCCTCTCCCAGAATCCAGCAGACAGAGCAATCACGACTGACTGATGTCAAAGGGCATTCTTCTGAAGACTGCTGTGAATTTAGCCAGGACCTGAAATTTTAGCCTGTTCCTGCTAGATATAATTAGGTTTAGGTTAACAAGGATTAGGTTAACAAGAAGGAACGTGCAGAGTTTATACGAAGAACTACAGAAAATATGAAAAAGCAAGGACTCTCTACCAGGGGTCCTCAAACTGCATGCAGCCCGCGGGCTATATGCAGTCCACCAAGGACATTTATCTGGCCCACTGGGTGTTTTGTTTGTTTGTTTATAATTTTATTGGGGGCTCTTACAGCTACTACAACATTCAGTACATTATTTGTATCAAGCACATTTGCACACATGCTGCCACATACATTTCCAAACATTTTCCACTTGAGCCCTTGGTACAAGCTCCTCTTTAAAAAAAAAAAAGACTCCCCTTTCCCCTCACCCCCCTTTTTTTAATGAAACATTTTATTGGGGGCCCATACAACTCCCATCACAATCCATACCAACATCAATTGTATGCAGGCCACATTTACACACCCATTGCCATCATCACTCTCAAAACATCCTCCCTCCAGGCCCCCAGTATCAGCTCTCTATATTTCCCTTCCAACCCCCCCATCCCCTTGAACCCTTAGTAATGTACAAATTGTTATTTTTTTCATTCTGTACACTGTACAATGTGTCCCAACACTCACTTCCCTGTTGTCCGTGCCCCAGAGAGGAGGCTACATGTAGATCCCTGAAGTTGGTTCTCCCTTTCTATTCCTCCATCCCTCCACCCTCCTGGTATTACCACTCCTATTACTAGTCTTGATGGATCATCTATCCTAAGCTTCCCATGTTTCCAACTTCACTGTATATCTCCTAGTCTAGCTGGATTTATGTGGTAGAATCGGGGTCATGATAGTGGGTGGGAGGCAGCATGGGAACTAGAGGAAGGTTGCATATTTCATTGCTACTACCCTGTATCTTAACTGGCTCATCTCCTCTTTGTAACCCCTCCACAAGAGGATGTATGACAGGATACAAGATCAGATAAGAGCCACTGGGTGTTTTTGCAGCCGCTGCTGTTCTGCTTAGCAGTCGACTCATCCCTGGGCCGGGTCCCAACTGAATTTGTTCATAGTTGCTGTTGTTGTTTTTAACTATAGTCTGGCCCTCCAACAGTCTGAGGGGGTGTGAACTGGTCCCCTGTTTAAAAAGTTTGCGGGGGGTGGGGGGGTGGGGGGGAGCAGTTTGCAGACCCCTACAGAGCAATGACAAATAGACAATTATTATGTTCCCCAGTGTAAGTGGTTCTGAATAAATCTTTGCTAATAATAGCATTATCAAACACACACCGAATTAATAGGAGAATCCTCCAGGAAACCACGCAGACGGGGGTGGTTATGGGGGTAGCAGAACACTGTCGTGGTCATGAAGAAAAATTTACTGCCAGCACAAACGCCTTTTCAACCTTTGCTGAAATGACTCTACCATAAAAGCTGTAGTTTAGTTTAGGAAATTATTTCAGTTGTAGATTCTGGTTTAGTGCCTCATAAATGCTTCTCTTTGGTGATTGATATTACCATGATAGAGTCGTTTTTAAAGTGCTTTTTTTTATAAGATGAGTCAGGGAACATATACTCAAGGTTTGAGGATTGCTTTTTGAATATTTTAAGGATTAATATGAAAGCATGCTTCTGTGACATGCTTTTCTGGCATGAGTATCCTATTACTAAAAGAAACACATGAAGTAAGAATATATATTTCTTTTGAAAATGACATTATTGAAAAGGTTCTAAGCATCTTTACTGTGATTAAAATGAATTACCTCTGTCTGCTGGAATATGCACTCACTCAATGTGAATGAGTTAAAACTATGAGCTATTTGTGGTGCCGTTGGCCATCTAGGTTGGGAAGGTGACCTTATAAATAAGAAATAACACAGAAAATGGATTTCTTTGCTCAGGTCTTCCACCAAGTAGGGTCCCTTTGGGAAAGGCTCTAAATGCACTCAGGTTTCTATTTTTTTACATATTGAATTATGGAGCTGAGTCATGTAAAATTTAAGATCCCTTCTGATTCTAAAAATGCATACAATGACATGATAAAATGTACAGGAGTTCTAAATGACAAGGGAGGATCAGGAAATACTTCTTAGAGGATGTAGAAGTGGAGATGAAGGTTCAAGGACATATATCAGAAAGCAATAATTTAGATTTTATGCTGGATTGAGTTGGGGAAGTCCCTCAACCCCAATGCAATTCTCTAGTTGGGGAACCAGCATTTTGAGGAGAAGGAAGTATTCTTTTTGACTAGAATTGGAAGAATATGCAGAGCACAAGTTTTCACATGAAAATTGAACCAAGAAATTTATGTATTCAATACATATTTATTAATCGCTTAACATGAGGACTTGGGGGTGCTGTGGGCTAGACTGCTAACTTTAAGGTCAGTAGTTCAAATCAACCAACCACTTTGGGAGAGAAAGCTGATGCTACTGTTCCTGTAAAGACTTACAATCTCAAAAATCCCAAAGTGGTTCAATTATGAGTTGGAATCAATAAAATAGAAGAGAGTATTATGTGGCAGACACTGTCCTAAGCACCAGATACATTGGTGAGCACAATGGGCAGGGGTGTTATAATCGAGGGTGGAAAATGAACTCACTGTCATGATTTGATTCCTATTTATAACAACCCTGTCAGATAGAGCAGGCCTGCCAAATGGTGTTCAAGGCTGCAGTCTTGAAGCAGATTGTCACATCTTCCTCCTACAGATGGGCTGTGGGTTTGAACCACTGATCTTTCAGTTAATAGACAAGCATTCAACCAATGTGAAACTAGATATCCTTCTAATGGGAAGAGATACTATTTAAAACATAGGATAGAAGAATATCTAATAATGTCTAGGTGTAGAACATTTCTTGAAGAAGTTGTGTGTTCAGTTGTATTGTCTAGAGAAACAGAACTGTTGACACTCCTCTGTGTACAAGGAAGAATTTTATAACAAGAACATATCCCAGCCCACTGCAACACAAGTCCAATGGTAGCCAGGACACTCCTGAGGCTCACATTGTTGGAGGTTGATGACATAGAAAGAAGCAGCTACAGGGTCCATGGGGATCTCAGACAGGGGGTAAGAGGTGCGTGGATCCAAAATCGATGGAAACATGGCAGGGTGCCAGTAGCTCCGGGGCCACAAGAGAGGCTGAGCAGACCTGATGAACTTCTCAGCCCATGGAGCACATAAAGCAGAGTGCTTTTGTCCAGGAGGCTGGCTCATGGAGCCATGTGCCTCTGGGAGCAGCATCGAGGACACCGGACTTACAGGTCTACAGATGAAGAGCATGAGTTCCTTTGGACTGCTGAGGTTTAGTGGAGTGGGGAGCCTCTGGGATGCAGTTCAGGGAGCTGGGTTTGCTGACCTCCAGGAGCTTAAACTGAAAGCCTTTAGCAGAGCTTTATAACATGTCCAATCAACAACTCAGCCCTGAGACTTTCTCGCTGGCACTACAATTTAACTTCCTTAATAAACCATTTGATTATGAATTTTTCTGTGAGTCCTGGGTACACATTGCAATGGGTATGGAACTTGGAGATACATTCTAGAAAACTAATTAAGACAGCACATACATATACATATACATATACTTATATGATTTAAAAGGCTCCACAAACAATGCTTGTGAAATTAACATGAAAGTAAATTGTTGATTCTAGCTTGAATTGCATAGAATTAGCATATATTTGTGTGTGTATAATACCAGAGTCATTATACTCTGTCTCTAAAGGTTTGCTGTGAATTAGAAAACACTCGATGACAATAGTGAATAAGTGGAAAAGTTGAGGAATATAAGCCCTTGTTTCCAGATCAGGTCTTGTGGAGAATGGTTGGGAGAGTCAAATTGCACTAAGGTGAGATCTTGCCTTGAGTGTAGAATATCAATGAAGGTCTAAGGTGAGCACAATGGAAAGACACCAGGAGTTTAAAAGAACAAGGACTAGGAAAATAATATAGAAATTGAAAAGACTGAATTTATGCATTGCATAGGCATTGCAAAGGTCAATGGCATAACATTGTCCACAAAGTCCACATCCTACTTTGGTAAGCAACTGGGGTTTTTAAAGCTGGTAAATGACATGTGAGCTGCAACTTCTGGTTTCTTCCTGCCCAGAAGAAAGAGGAGTGATAACACGTAAGACATGTGGAAACAATTAGTCTTATTCACTAATGGTGCACTTGAATAACAACCTTCAAGACCCTAAGACAGGAAGAAATAGACAATTCACAGGCTAACTTCTAACTGCTCTGAAAAGACTCTCGTTAAAGGATGTGCATAGAACCTGGAAACACGGGGAATCCAGGACAGATAGTCCCTCAGGACCAATGGTGAGAGTGGCGATATCAGAAGGGTATAGGGAAAGTGGGGTAGAAAAGGAACTGATTACAAGGATCTACAATATAACCCCCTCCCAGGGCGACAGACAACAGAAAGGCGGGTGAAGGGAGACATTGGACAGTGTAAGATGTGACAATATAATAATAATTTATAAATTATCAAGGGTTCATGAGGGAAGGGGAAGGGGAAGAGGTGAAGGAAGTGGGGAAAGGAGGAACTGATATCAAGGACTCAAGTAGAAAGCAAATCTTTTGAGAATGGTCAGGGCAACAAATGTATAAATGTGCCTGACGTAATGTATGTATGTGTAGATTGTGATGAGCTGTATGAGCCCCCATTAATACGATTGAAAAAAAAATTCTCGCTAGAATGAAAATAAAATGTGGGAAAAACTCAAACTCATCAATTGCATCAGACCGACTGATCAGATAGTTTTTGAACCCCTCAGATTATGGTCCTTTGAATAGAAATCACCTCGATGTCTCCATTTTCAGCCAAATCATATTTGGGTCTGTAACCCACACTCGCTGCCATCCAGTCAATTCTGGCTCCTACCAACCCCTTGTGGGTTTCTAAAACTGTGGCTGTTTATGAATAGAAAGTCCAGACTTTCTCCAGCAGAGACACTGAAGGTTTTGAACGGTCTCACATGCAGACCACAGCCCAGTGTGCCACCAGGGCTCCTTCCAGGCAGATATGTAAGGGGAATGAATGCATACAAAGCTCACCTTCTGGAATAAGTGGGCATTTGCCAGGAAAAGGGCAACATTTACCCAATATCCAAGTTAGGACTGATTAGAAAAGAGGAAAGATTAGGAAACAGAGAAGAGGTGAGGTTGGTGTTACTTTGAGAGGATCACAATGTATGAGATAAAACATAATGTGTACGGATCTTTGAAGTAAAACCCAACCGATGCTCTGTAAACCCTCACTCCGTTCACAATAAAAAATCTAACAGAATTCACGAATATTACCCCCAAGGACAAAATACATCTGAGATAAATCCGAATAGGAATTGGAGATTGAGGAAGCCGGCAGTCCAAGTGCAGTCTACTATCTTTCCCCAGAGTTCAGAGCAGACCCAGGTGTGCTTAGGAATGGTGTGTCAGTTAGACTACTGGAATGCGAGAATCTTGCTGGCCAATAGCCTTTCCCAGGATTTTCTAGATTGAAATATATATTTAGTAACTGGTGTCCTACAACACAACTATGCCTGCTGAACACATGCCAACATTCCCCAACACTGATTGCTATGCACATGATATAGAACATACGAAACAACAACAACAACAAAATGACCCACTGTCTTCCAGTAGCACAATCCTGTTCCTTTACCTTTGCTCCTGGGGAAGGAGCACTGTTTCCAACTGAAGCACAAACAAGGGAGGCTTGCAAACCCTATGCTGGCCACAGAGTAAAACCACTGTCTGTGGGGACTGGTGCCCACCCCTGATGATGAGCTGGCTCTGTCTCTTCTCTCTGAGAGAAACTGCTGTTGCACACTGTGGCAGTCATGTACTTATGTTAATTTTATGATTGAAATGTAGGGGTGGAGTCTGGCCTATTAATCTGGAGATAGCCATTGAGTAGCCGATGAGGCCTCTGTGTGGGCATGGCTTTTACTTGAGACTCCTGGGAAATCTCGCGATATTTCCCTCGAGAAGATGAGAAGCTATCTTCCCCAGTTGTTGGGAGTTAGTTTCAGAGATGATTAATCACAGGCAACACAGAATGGTGGCATCTGGGAGGCTGTAGTAGCCTGTGGAGAGACCACACGGCTTAGCCCTGATGGAGCCGGACCTCTGAGGCTGGGGCAGCCACATGGAGGCCTCTGCAAGTGATGAGTTGCTTCTGCCACCACGGGATGCTGTTGATGGACCCTGAGCCCTGGAAGCGAGGAGCCATGGGGAGACCCCTGTCGGTGCCGGGACTCTGTACCCACTGACCTGTAACTTCGTGAGTCAGAAGAAGACTTTATAGACTGATTTCGGGCATATGGGTTAATATATCGGAATTGTGACTTTGAGCTGGACTGGGCTGGACTGTTTTCTCAATGTCCTGTTCCTCTTGAATATAAACCCATTCCTTATATCCATATGCATGTCCTTGAATTTGTTTCTCTAGTCTACCCGGACTAACACACACACACAATATCGGTGTGTAAGCCGTGCTTTTGCTAGTGACCTCAGACATGGTTTATTTTTTTTTCATCTATAAGTTTTCTTTTTTTCTTTTTGTCTTTCTGTTTTACATTAGATGAAACCTGAAATTGATGACTATATACAGATAGCAAAGAGAATAAGGGATTCTGGGTCCTACTGTGGGGGGTGAGATAAAGGGGAGGCAATACCAAGGAGATCAGGAAAGAAAAGGATGTTTGCAGCTCATTGTGGTAGCAATTAGACAATACTGCTTGATGTGCTTGAACTATGGATTGATATGATACCTTTATGATTTCCCAATAACATGACTTTGGAAGAAAAAACCGAGAAAATAAATAGAACATTATATAAAGACTAAAAAGATGTCTAAACGAAAAATCTTGGCTACTAAGTCACTGCAAAAAGAAGCCACTTGGTTCCTGGCCCTTTATTGGTGATTTACTAAATAACATAAGAATGCCAATATCCTGCTAAGAGAAGGAAAGTTCTCCTATCCTCCGGACATTGAAGTGTTCATCCATTGATGAATTCTTCAGGGGAGACTGGTTATCTCTTCCTCTTAGCTGTTCTGATGGGTGATCTGAAGAGACTGGCAGGGAAGGGCTGAAGAATGATCTACAGCCTGAATTACAAGGAGATACATGGCCTCATTCTGTTTGAAAAATGTATCAGCAGGAACAAAAAGACATATAACCTTGAAGCATCCTTAGAGATCAATTTTCTACTCCGCATGGACTCTTGCAAAGAAAATATATGTCTTCACTGAATTCAAGAAGGGGGGTGGGTGGCGGATCTTAGATCACAACTGACCTTTTAAGTATACTAAAAGATGAATGTGCTATCTAAAGACTAAATAATAATGGTGCAAATAGCAGCAGAATGTTGCCCTCTGGAGAACAATGGCATCATGACATTAATAATATATATTTCAAACTGGAAACATAAGTCAGGGTTTTTTTGCCAGGAGTGAATTTTTCCT
>PVJH01040442.1:0-15671 GCA_004026705.1 Nesogale talazaci
GTAGGGCAAAGCCTGGGCTTTCTCGCCTCCTACCCAGCGACAGTCTCAGCAACCTCCAGGGAGCCACTAAGAGTCAGCATTGACTCCCCAGCAGTGAGGGTGCAGTGCTCCACTTAGTGGGATCTGGAATGTAACCACACCACTTGCTCTCAGATTCCTTCTAACTCATCACAGTTCCCTGTGTGTCAGACTAAACTGCACACCCCAGGGCTGATTCTGCAGAAGTTCCCACCAGGCTTTTCTTCTCAATGGGCTCTAGGTAAACCTGAATCTTCACCCCTTGGCTTAGAAATATAGTGTTAGCCATTTGCACTATACTCCTTCCCTTTAAAAGCTGACTGTTTCCCAGTTGTACACATACATTATTTAGAATATATGACATCTAGGAACAGTTGATAATAATCTCCAGGGGAACACACTCTTTCCAGAATCAAGCTTAAAATTCCCAAGAACTTGTAAGATCTTTCTGAGTCAGAAGGGACTCATTGGCAATCAGCCCATGGGATAATATTTACTAATGTGTTCATGCTTTCTGACATTCCCAACCCTACCTAAATACCATGAACATGAGAATTGGTGTTTAATTTTTAATTGAACATAAATTATCTTTGAAACATATTTAAATTGGGGATATGCTAAAATAATGTAAAGCAAGGGTTCAGAATCATTCTGGAATTTAACCTACAGCACAAATCACTCACATTAGTTGCCACAAATTTAAAATATATTCTTAATAATATGCTTCTTGTCATTAAGCCCTAATATGTGCTTTTCTGACATATCGTCTAACTATTGCATGATGAAAATAAAAACAACAGCAAATTAAAAAAAACATCCCCCTGAACCATTTACACAGCCTGTGAATCTAGGTTATCTAGTAGAAAAGAAAAACAAGTGAGTGGAGTATGGCCTGCCAGTCAGATTCATGAAAAGCATAAAGCTGGGAAGGTGATATGGTGTTAAAAATAAAACCAAGCCAAGTAATTACACAACCAATAACTTCAAGAACACCCCATGCTTAGGCCTTCCCGTCAGTAAAGAGGTTCCCTCAGGCAGTAAGGGAAATGTATTCAAAAGTCTGAGGCAAGTCGTTAAATGATTAATTTGCAAGGCCCTAGCAAAAATAAAAGCGAATGCATTAGCCAACAAGTCAATTCAAACTCATAGGCGATGCTTTATGGGGATGGGGAAAAGACATTACACTGTATGACACTTTAAGAGCATAAAGTAAGCTGTACAGAATTCCTGAAATAAGAATTTTAATTATTAACCACTAGAAATTGTCATAAACAGCTATCTTCCTCAATTTATTTCTAAAATAGATGAAAATGTCATATGTCAAGTTTCTGAAATCAAACAATTTTTTTTGCTAGAAGTATGGTCCAAATATATATTTTTTAATTGGGGGCTCATACAACTCCTATCACAATTCATACATCCATCCACTGTGCCAAGCACATTTGTACATGAGTTGCCATCATCTTTCTCAAGACATTTGCTTTCTACTTGAGCTCTTGGTATCAGCTCCTCATTTTCCCCTCCATTCCTGCTCCCCCTTCCGTCACGAACCCTTGATGAGTCATAAATTATCCTTACTTTGTCATCTCTTACACTGTCCGACGTCTACCTTCACCTACTTTTCTGTTGTCCATCCCCCAGGGAGGATGTTATATGTAGATCTCTGTGATCCCTTTTGGTCCAAATATTTTTTTAGGTCTACAAAGAGATCTGACATCAACCTAGACTTAAGGCAGAAGTATTCCCGTAGATAATTGGGTGAAATTGTTCTCTTACAAATGGCAAATAAAAGCCGAGCTCAATCAAATAGTTTCTCAAAATCACAGATATTCAGTGGTGGGACCCTACACGGTGCCTAGTGAGCACGCCACGCGATCACACAGAGCTTAGATTAAATGACTGTGTCCTGCTACAAAAATATGCTATCATTCAGAAATCAAGGTCCCGCTCCAAGATGTTGTTTTCAGATGTGGCTTTCCCAGGTTTGGTTAGGGGAGACTCAAAGATTCTAAACTGAAAAATGATTCCTTCACATTCTGACATTTTCCAAACCTGGCCAGAATCTTTAAAAGGTGGGAGGCCATTGCAAAGCTTTATTGTAAGCATCTTTTCCCAGCAGTCATCTTAGCCTTGAGGCTCTTTCTGAGGCTTCTAAAGTGCCTGGCAAGAGATGCAGAAGACAAATCTTTATTATTAATAACATAATTACTTTCATTCTGCAGCAGAAAGACCTTCTGAATTTTTTGGCAATGACACAGCCTCCTACCCTTATAAGGAACATAAGTCCTGAATACAAACGAGAATATGGCTATTCTGAATTCTGTAGCCTGCTTACAATCAATAGAGGTCACACTGGAAACAAGAAAGTTCCTAATTTTAAAATACCAGGAGCTTTTCCTTGGTTTGACTCTCAACTTATTTCCTCTCATTTACCATCCCCCTATTTACCTGTCATATTGAAGTCATTCTCCACCTGACCAGGTCCAGGCTGAGATACTGTACTAGACACTTTGGATTGACATCTATGTATTTTGAACTTGAAAATGTATGAAGATGGCTGAGCCCCGGTGGCATAAGAGTGGTTAAGTCCGGGACTGCGGCCCGCGGGCTTGGCAGTTCCAATTCAGTGGCAGCTCTCAGGAGCAGCGCTGGGTAGCTCCCATGACCAACAAAGGGCAGTGATGTCCCCCAAAAAAAAGAAAAGAAAGAAAAAAATGTATGGAGAGGCAGAATGAAAAGCCTACTGTTCTGGAACAAAATACTGTAAGAGTTTGACTATGAAAGTTTAAATGCATACAGAGGTGGGTGAAAGGCTAAATTTTGTGACAAATAAGAAACAGATCTTTTTGTTAGCAAACCATTAATAATTCCTTATACTGATCAGATTCTAAAAAGTCAGATTAAAATAAAAACTGTCTAAGAAAATAAGCCAAATTCGGAATAAAGTTCAGTGACTAAAGCACTCATTCATCCACTTAGTTATTAATTTAAGATAATTTATTATTAATTTATTTATTAATATAATTGGAGACATCACTGAAATTTTTCTAAAATGTTTTTCTAGCATAAAAACCATTTTGGTACATAGCCTTGCATCAACACATGCTATCTTAGGAGTTTAGCTTGCTCACAACTAGTGTGAGAGGTGAGGCTAATTCTTGCCATACATTTGGAATCGAAAGGGGACTCCAGTGTTGTGTAAGGCATAAGAGAGCACAAATATTAACAAATACTATTCAAATCTACTACTGCTACTTGAAAGTGAAGATGTTGGCATGCTCTATGATTTTGATCATAGAGATTAAAAACATGGAAAATAGAGATAATCCAAAAAAGGGTGTTCACATATTTCCAAAAATCAAAGGGAAAAAAAAAAAAACTTTGGCAGATCATTTCAGAAGCTGCTTGAAGACTTAGTCAGGTGGTAAAGGAAAAACTCTTTTAGAATAAGATATGGAAATTTCTGACAAAAAAGAAATAACAAAACAATGCAGAAGAGTTTGCTGGAGGTGAAGAATGCAAAAGAAATGTTAACCCCACACCCCCCAGTTGTCACTGAGTCACTTTCAACCACGGAGCCCCATTTGATCAGGGTAGAATGGTTTTCCAGGTGGCGATCTTTCAAAAGATCACTGGGACTTTCTTCTGAGAGCCCCTCCAGGAACGCCTGACAAAGGCAATGCAGCAACATAATTCAAGGGGAACAAATCCATACATTCAATAAATAATCAGTGAGTATCTATTACATGTAAAACACTTTGCAATAACCCGGGGGTAACAGATATGTAGAGTACAGCTTTAGAATCATCTTTCCAATGACTAGCACCCATTAAACCATATATCAATTTCTTAAATTTCTCTTTCGTATTTACATTTTATGGACACCATCCACATATCACATCAGTTTCACTTTTAAATGTTACGATGAATATCCATCCTAACTAAACTATCATCTTTCTGGTTCTCTTTCCTCAAAATCGACCTTAAAAACTAATGGAAAGTCAGTGTCTTGAAATTAATTTTAACTACTTAAAGGCCTTCAATGATTAAACCACTGGCTATTAAATAGAAATTTAATTTCTATTAAATAGAAATCTTCACCATTACTTTTATATTGTACATCTTCTATTATCTCCCAATCAGAAAATAAGCTGCTGTTTGATATGCTGAAGAACAAAGATGTCACTTTATTCAAAACATGATATTATCGACTGCCTTATTCTGCTAATATTGAACAATGGAGAATATAGACAACAAAAAAAGAAAGACTGAAGGACAGTTATCTTTGAATTATGGTGTTGATAAAGAATATTGAATATACACAGACTACCAGGAGAAAGAACAAATCTGTATTGGGAGAAGGGTGGATGATGCAGTGGTGAGATAACATCATCTCAAAGTCTGAATATTTTCTCATAAGGGACCAATTCTTATAGAAGAACATCAGTTTGTAGACCCCAATGAAACCCAAGCCACTGATCTTGAATTCACTTCAATGCATACTGATCCTATAAGATATAGAAGACCCGCCTCTGTGGGTTTCCAAAATCATGAATTGTTATGGGGATAAAAAGATTGCCAGATCTTTCTTCTGAGCTGCCTCTTCATGGCCTCATACTCTCAACCTTTCAGCTGCAGTTGAGTATTTAACTATCTGTCCCACCACGGACTCCTGGCAGAGACAATACGAGAGTGTAAGTCAAGGGAAAATCTGTATTCTCAGTAAGTATTCAGTGAGCAATGCCTATGCATAAAATCAATGAGGTTCTTTTTCAATGGAGCAATTGGTGGTTTCAAACTGCTGACCTTTCAGTCAACAGCCAACTGATGACTCATCATTCCTCATATTTTGTAGAAGACCAGCAAAAATGTGTAAGACCCCCAATGAGGTGGATTGACTAGCTGCAACAATGGGCTCAAACTTAGCAACAACTGTGAATTTAGCAGAGGGTCAGAATCAGCACCACACAATAGCAACTACTAACTACTTCGCCACCTGGGGAATTCACTTGCCTTTCAAAATACTCCATGGTTGAGAAAATAAAATTTAATGTAGATTTAAAAAACAATCACAACAAGAAAAACAAATATATGTTTCTGGCTAGATTTTCATAGGAAAAGGTAAGGAGAAACAAAATGACTCCAAGAAAAAGGAATGCATCTATTTAATATAAATGTGAAGTTGCTTCTGCTTCTTAGAAGCGGATGCATTTTTAAACACTACTATTTCCTATCTCTTTGTCTCCTGGCTTAAATCCCTAGATAAATACAGAGTATAAATCAAATGGAAGAATATGGGTCTTTTCAAGGTCATTGTTAAAAAGAGATTAGATCAGTTCTAATATCTCACTATATTCAAAATCCTATGAAATGCAAATTTGCTTTAGCAAGAATCACATATCTTCACAATGTAGGAAAGAAGGTGTTATCAATGCTATAATAAAGAGACTGCACTTAATATGAAATGTCTTGGTGATGTTTTTTCTTTAACACATCTTTTCATTCCATCTTCATCAGATATAAAGCCACTTCTCATTTCCTTTTTTGAGTGTCAGTCTATGCATAGTAGAAAAAGTATCAGAAGCAGTAACAGAAAATAAGATAAAATATATGCAACTTAGCATTTATTTATTCATTCCTCACTTCAGACCTTCTAAAGTAGTTTAGGTATTGAAGATGACAATAAGAACAAAATTCCACTGATTCCAATAGCCATCAATACACATATTTTCATGACAAAGGAGGCAAAAAACTAAGAAGCTGTCTCTCTTGGTCAAGCAATTGTGATCATTTGAACGAATTAAAATCAATAAATGGAAATTTGGTATTTTGGTTTCCTAACCCATTTAAGCAAGGAGATTCAACAGAGGCAAAGGATTCTGAGTGGGTTAAGGGCCCCTACAACTAACTGTGGAAACTCTGGGGGCACAGTGTATACTCTTCGGTCTGCTAAGCACAAGTCAGCAGTTAAGAGAAAGTGAAATATTGCTACACCCACAAACAGTTACAGGGCAGTTTCTACCCTGTCCCATATGGCCATTATAAGTCAGCATCGATCTGTGAGAAGCAGCGATCTTTACATTTATATAAAAAATTGTG
This sequence comes from Nesogale talazaci, assembly GCA_004026705.1. Classification (NCBI taxonomy): domain Eukaryota; kingdom Metazoa; phylum Chordata; class Mammalia; order Afrosoricida; family Tenrecidae; genus Nesogale; species Nesogale talazaci. The sequence goes on from PVJH01040442.1 coordinate 6,118, forward strand.
AGGGTCATTTTTGAAATGGACATGATTAAAACATCAGAGGGCAGACGAGAGTGCTCATTCAGCCTCGGTGCAGGTGTCAAACCTTCCTTCTTTGGTACCCTATTAATACAATTCTCTCATCCCAGACAAGAGTCACAGAGGACTTCAAGTCTACATCGCAGAACCTTTAGATTCAAGTTCTCCATTGCCAAAGACCCTCAGGGGTAAAACACAAAGCTTTGAGCTGCAGGGACTTCAAAGAGCATCTCTTAACCATCTGATAAGGGTCCACACAGAAAGGGGGTCCAGGGAGGATGCAACCACTGACAGTTAAAGTGCCCGGATGTTTGGCAAACATCTGGAAGCTTGAATGTATTCAGAGGTACCTCAGAATATAAAGCTGGCAGTCTTCTCCTGAAAAATCAGTCAGTAAAAATCTATGGGACACAGGACAGCTCTGACAAACACGGGCTCTTTATATCTGCACAGTAATGGGGTTTTACTGGTAGACTCACCATAAAGGGTAAAGAATAATTAAAAAACAGCAACTCAAAAACTCACTGCTATCTGTGAGCTAATTCTGATGCGTACAGATCCTACTGGATAGGAGAAAATGGGTTTTGTGGGTTTCTAAAATTGTAACTCTTTATGGAAAGAGAAAGCCTCATTTTTCTTTGATGGAGCAGCTGGCAGTTTCAAACTGATGGCTTTGTGGTTAGTAGGCCAATACTCACCCACTATGCCTTAAGGGCTCCTTCTAGGCAACAATGGGAGTCGGGTATGGGGTAGGCGTCCTACAACCATCCATAAAAGTTTAATTCAATATAAGTTGCTTATGGTATTCAAATGACTTTGCATGCCATCTGCCTTTGAAGAAGTTTAAATTCAGCCTTTGTGAGCAAAGAGGCTATGCCTAATGCAAAAAAAAGGGCACATATTGCTATCCATCATTAATTAGAGTGAATATTTAATACTGTGAGTCACCTTCCCCTTTCTTGCCAAATATCCTAAATATGACTATCTGTTCTTTTTTTTTTTTTGGTTAATTGAAGTAGTGGTCATGTGATTTTCGGTAGATGTTATGGCTGTGACTTTAGTCCAACGTATAACAACAATGCTATCTAAAAGCTACATTTAACTAAGAGAGCAGTATTTTTGGAACAGCAGGCAGCATAAAAGTGCTTTGTGCATATTAACATATTCCAGCAAATTAGTTTGCACTCATTATCATAAGCAATTACTTACTGTTTAGATGCAACGCGTATGAAATTGGCAAGCAATTTGCAAGAATTAAAACATAACGTAACAAGCTTTCTGAAATTCAACAATCTAGTGAAACAAGTGATGCCACTAGATTCATAGAACACGTGGTTACCATGAAACATACGTAGAATCAAGTCATATCTGGTTGGCTACCTGAACTTTTAACGGAAAGTCATTTTGTAAGCATTGTTTAGCCACGATCAGTAGAACTGTGCATATCAGACATGGGGGAAGCATTCACAAACAAGCAAACAACAAGAATTTCCTGTGGAGAGCACAGGAAATTTTTGCTTGCTAAATGAGTTAGCTGTGAGTTTAAAAAGATTTTTTTTCCTGTTTCAATAATGCCCTGAATTCTCATGAGACTTTTATCCTATTCAAGTTGTATCTTTCAAGAAACTTTATCACCTAGCACATATCGCTCTCCTGTATCATAGACAGATGATAGATATTCACCACCATCGATCACATACTTATAAAGTTTGGCGAGGCATACCACAGTCCTGGGTGTAGAGTCTACTTGTCCTGTTCTCCCTTTCTGCTTGGTTGGGCCTTGTAGGGAAGACATGGGGTAATAGCAAAGGCGATTGTTCAGGTCCTGAAAAATACTGGTGCCTTTCTGCTCTGGCTCCACTTTCTTGTTACAAGGTGATGACCAAAAAAAAAAAAATGGAGCCTTAGCCCCAAGGTTGGGGGTGGAGGGGAGGCCTTACATATTGAAAATTGTAAGCTGGTATCCTTACAAGTTGGATTGCTTAGCACAAGGTCAGCCGTTTGAAACCAGCAACCACTACTTGGGAGAAAGATGAGATTCCTACTCTCTTAAAGAGGTAAAAGTCTCCGAGGCCCACGGGGGCAGTTCTACTCTGTCCTCAGAATTGAAGGGCTCTGAGTCAGAGCAGACGCAGTGGCAGGGAGTGAGAGAGAGGGCCTCTGGTCACGTCGTTCTATCTCCTGAAGGAAACAAAAGCACACCAGTGCAAGTCTGGGTCACACTTATAACAAAGGATGCTTATATGGGCTTAACAGCAAAACAGCACAATCATTCATTTTTTCCCATCTGCATTATATGCAAATCTACTGTCTAGATACAAAATAGCCACCATTTTTCCCTAGTTTCTTTTTTTTCCCCCATAGTGTTCACATTAAGTGATTTTCTATGGTCAAGAGGCCACTCATTTCTATGATTCTTTTTCTATTGAAACTTCTTTACCCCTTTAATACCAAGGTGATGTCAATCACCCAAGGGAGTTGGGGAGGGGGGGTAACGGTTCCTGTTTTCATGCTTCAACTTCGGTTTTCAAATATTTGAGCAAAGTAAAACACTCTGAAGGCTGTTGTTCTTGATCTTGAAGTGAACTGAAATTAAGAGACTCACCCTGGCAATCTACCATTAATTCACCTTAATCATATCTGCCACCTAAATAACTAACCCCAGAGAAAAACTTCAGGTAATATTAAATAGCAACATCCTAAGGAATATTTTTCTGTTGTGAATTATAAAATATACAAGTTCTGCATCAATCTGATGAATATTCTGTCTCCATGTCTTCAAGTGATTAGAATAAAACCTGACTTTAGAGGTAAACAAATATATAATCTCCAGTATAGGGTATCTTTTCCTTATTGCATACCATGTTATATTGGTTTGTTTTTATGTTTCCATTTTGAGGACAGAACGGTTTCTCATGGTTTCCTTGTATGTCTTTCCTAGGGCTTAAAATGCCACTAGGTGCTTCCTGGATACACACTAACATTAATATGATAGATTAACTAAATTCACAGTAAGATAATTTTGGTGAGATCTTACTTTCATTTAACATTTTAGAATCAAGTATGTCTGCACTATGTTTCAGGAAAAAAGATTTGTTAATGGGGAGTTGGATAACAAGGAAGAGTATGCTGTGTTAAAATTTATATGTCTGCATATTTTCTCAATATCTTGAGAAGAACTCTAATCTAGAAAAAAATTTCCTGGTACTCTCCATTTGCTCTCAGAGTATGGCAAAAGGAGAGAAGTTAGAGAAAAAAGGAAAATGAGTAGCTGATTTTTCCCCTTCGAATTTGATCTTCGCTAGTTGAAATATTTTAAATTTTCCATTAATACACATGCTACAATATATACTGTGGAATATGTATATAAATATTTATCTGTATCATCATGTAATTATATATATACTTACCCCCTTTTCTTTCAACCTTGGTAAACACATGCAAAAAATTGATAGTGCAGAGAGATAGCTAGATAATAGACAGACCTCTGCTAGATAATAGACAGACCACTAGCCAGCTTGCTAATTAGCAAGATAGAATTATTTGTTACTCGTTGCATTTGAGTCTATTTCAACACACAGTGTCACCCAGAGGTGCAAACAGAACCTTTCAGAAGCAGATTTCCAGGCCTTTCTGTAGCACACCGGGTGTGTTTGAAACACCAGCCCTTTGCCAGGAGTCCCACACGGCATGATCATTTATGTTGCCCCAAGAGTCCTATGCATAATATCTATATTTATCTATAATAAAGTGTCATCTTCTCTGATCAAGGGAAATGATTTTTTGAAAACTTGATGCATCTTGGGACAGATAAGTTACAATAACAAAGCAGATCAAATGAATTCCCAAAAAATAATTCAAAATAATAACAAGTTTCTTGCAGAGTGACTTAAAAGTATTTCTTATGAAAGAAACTAAAATCAAGACTCTTTCAGCATGAAAACAAACAGCTCTGAAAGCAAAGTAAATTTATGACACTGCAAAGAAAGTTATTTTTGTATATCTATAATTAAACATCTAAAACAGTTATAGCTATTTTAAAGGATAGAAACTGAAAACTCTTTTCCCACAAGATGTTATTCTGGTCAGGAAATGTGAAAAATCCTTGCATGGAGAAATTTTCAAGACTTTTAAAAATTCTATGATCTTTTTGATATTTGTAAACATTTATTTTCATATTCATTACCATGTCCCTATGTCATTCTTCTCCTTTTGCTTTATTCCATTTCTGAATGTGCTGAGTCCAAAAATACCACTGGCAATTTCTCTCACAGGCTCCCAAAACTACACGGAACCATAAAACCCACCCGGCCTGCACCCTTTAGTAAGATGTATGAAATGGACTCAGAATTGGATATGACAGCTTCCAATGGAATTTTACAGGATATTCACCCATCACCTGATCCAATATTTCCTGCCCATGAGCAATCCACAGCATAGGGACACAAAAGTGCAAAGAACTGTCGACTGAGACAAGGCCCCTTACAAAGGAGTCACATCACTCACCCTGGAAACAGTAGTGGCCACGCCTAGTTTTTCTCCTTATTACCAGCCTGTGGGTTCCTATTGTCTCCTGCTCATGTCCTTTCCCATACCCTTTTCAGCATGGCAAGAGACTTGTGCCAAAGAGTGAGGGGTTCACGCTTGAGCTAACAGAGGAGCTCAATGGAGGGCTATCATGGAGGAAATGGCATGATTATATTTTGGTGACTTCTCTGTGGAAAAGGGTTTCATTGGGGACGAGATTGTGGCATTGGAAATATCATAAGAATGAATAAAATTTAAAAACCTAATTTTGTCTTGGAAATGTAAATGGAAATAGTAAATGGAGATAGATCTGAAACACATAATAATGGAACCATTGTAAGATCTTTTAGTGAATATTTGGATGAAAGGTAAGAAAGAGAAGAAAATGGGATGCATTCTCAGTGTTCCATTCCTCTCATATATAAACCTTACCCTTATAAAAAAAAGAAAGAGAAGAAAATCAAAGATAATTTCTAGGTTTCTCAAAAAACAAGGGGGTGGATTCTATCCAACAGGATGGGATAAACAGATACACAGTCATCTAAATGAGGCATCAACTAAGCCCACTCAGAAGAAGCACATCAGTCTATATGACCCAAGAATTCCAAATAATTGTGGCAGTCACCTAATCTGGTATCAATTTGAGGATTAAGAGTGTAAGAGTGGAGTCTAGCCTGTCAATCTGGAGACAGCCAATGAGACCTCTGTGTGGGCATGGCTTTCTCCTCTGAGAATTCTGGGAGATCTGGACATTCCTTCTTGGCGGCAGGAGACCCTGTCTCTCTACTCCTTGGGAGATGTTGCAGTTGACAAGACATATGGCAGCATTCTGATAGATCCTGAGCCTGGAAACTGGAGGAATCATGGAGAGACTACTAAACCCGAATGAAGGCCGAACATGATGTTGGGGCAAGAGAAAAGGAAAAGGAAATAAAGGAAAAGGACATTTATAGAGGTCTAAATAAAAGGGTGTATATGGCTCTGTGTGTGTATAATGAGGGGAATAGAAGTATATGCTCAAATCTGTATGTTAAGAATTGAGGCTGCAGATGGGCATTGAGCCTCGACTCATGTAGTCCTTCAACACAACACTTTGTTATAACAGTCTGGCATTCTGTGACACTCACCTTCCCTACATGATCGCTGAAGACAAAAAGGGTGCATAAGCAAATGCATTAAAGAAAGTTGATGGTGATCAGCTATCAAAACATATAGCATCTGGAGTCTTTAAGGATTAACATGCAGCCATTTAGCTGAAAAGCAACAAAGTCCACATGGAAGAAGTATGCTAGTATACTAGTCTGTGTGATCATGAGGTGTCAATGGGATCAGGCATGAGGCCTCTAAGACCCAGAACAAAACCATGCCCAATGTGACTGTGCTGGAGGGTATGGAGTGGAGACCCAATGCTCACTGTAGACAATTGGACATCCCCCTCATGGAGGGGGTCAAAGGGAAGGGATGAGCCAGGAAGGGTACAATAAAGCACCAATGAAACACACAACTTTCCTCTAGCTTTTTGGTGCTTCCGCCCCTCCACTATCAAGACCTCAATTCTACCTTGAAATTGGACTAGACCAAAACATGCACACTGCTATAAATAAAGCTTGCAGGGCCAACAATGAAAGCAGAGATAGCAGGAAGATCAGGAGAGCGTCGGGGGAGAAAAGGAGATTGATCACAAGGATCAACTTACACCCCATCTCAGGGGAATGAACAATGGAAAAGTGGGTGAGGGGCAACAGAGGACAATGTACACTATGAAAATAATAACCTATAACTTATCGAGGGTGCATGAAGGAGGGTGGATAAAGAAATGAGGTGCTGATATCAGGAGCTCAAGGAGGAAGAGAATGTTTTGAAAATGATGATGGCAGCATATGTACAAATGTGCTTGACATACTGGATGAATGTATGAATTATGATAAGAAATGGAAGAGCCCACAATAAAAATATTAAAAAATAGTGCTTTACAACTTATGCAGATAGATTAAAATTCAGCACCTTACCAGAGCTCCCTTTTCATCCACTTTAACTTTCTTCTGATTTTTATTATTTTCTACATTCTTTTCGATTGAGATGTATTTTACTTTGTTAACATTAGTTGTTGTTTTAATGTTTCTCTGTGTGAAATCCAGGATATGTAAATCTATAGAGTTAATAATTGGAGAGTGATTCCTCTACAGCATGGCAGGAAAAGATGAGGGGAAATGGAGAGCTAATATTGATAAGCACAAGACCAAAGAAAATGTCCTGATTGGTTGTGGTGATTGATGTGAGTAAACTCTTGAATTGTAGGATATGTGGATTATATGCCAATAAAACTCTTAAAATATATGACTGAAATATATGGATTCGGTCATTTTTAAGGGAGAATATTCAGTCATTGTTGACTCCTATAACACACACTAAGCCACTTAGTATGCTTAAAAATAAAGAAAATATCACTACTTTCAAGTCAAATGTGACTCATAGTGACCTTACATAGAGTCCCTAAAACTGTAAATCATTATGGATGCAAACTTCTTCATTTCTAGCCTGCAAAGCAACTGGTGAGTTTAATCTACAAATTTTAAGGTTAGCATCCCATTGACTCACTCATTGTGTCACCAGACTCATGGGCAACATTTTTGATTGGCCTTTCAATGATCAAATATGGTAAGTTAGAAAAAAAGTATTCAAATAAGAGCCATTATCTTTATTTTGTCCAAAGATAACTGTGAAAGACAGAAAGTTATAAACAGGAAACAAGATGAGTTTGTCTCATCTTGAAGCCAGTCTTCAAATAAATAAACTTTCTTACAATGCCAACTTAATTAGCTACTACATTTGTCAACCAAACATTTCCAATGTTCTCTCTCTTCTGAGATGTTTAAGAAATTATCTTATAGAAAAGAATTAACTTGGCTATCTACCCCAGCTTGTTGCTTGCTCCCTTGCAATTTGGATTCTCTGCATATAGTTACTTAGCTAACTTAATGTGCCAGTTGATTAGCTTCCTCATTTATGAACTCTTTTTCTCATGCAGAACAATTTATTATGGTTGAGTTTCCTGGTGTATCAGTTATGTGGCAAAACTGAGCAATAAGGTTCAAGGTAATCATACGGAGTCTCTGCATCTGTAGCTAAAATGGGATTGTGTTTCTCGTGTCTTTCAACTACATTTGGAGAAGTGTGGGATTCAATGCTAGTGGAAATTCCTGGAACGCTATCACAGTAAATATGCATTTCCATGGGGATAACAATGTGACCAGAGTCACGTTCATAAGTAGCACCCCTTTAGTGAGATCTGGAACACATTGAAGTATGAGTTAAGAGGGAAGGTCAACTCATCATAGATCCTATGGTTCTGAATGAGGGTCATCCATGATTAAACTAAATGTAAAAATGTGAAGCTATTGCTTTCTGACATACCCTCCATCTAGGTCTACATTTCTGAAAGCAGTGTCTCCAACTCTGGAAAAAAACTGGTGACTGATTTGCTGACGAGTTAGGCCACATCCAAATTGAATTTGGGCAGCACTGCATGACTCAAGTTGTCAGACACTTAAATGATCTTTAAATTCCAGGAAGAAAAGGAAGTCAGAAAGGACAAGATCACGTATATAGAATGGATGGAATAGGTTTTCCAATTAATCTCCTCAAAGGATTAGCTGGTGCATTGTTGTGAGGGAAAACAATTTTTTGAGTAATTATGTTAGTGTGGGTAAACTAGAGAAATAAATTCATTGACATGCATATGGAAATAAGGGAAAGGTTTATATACAAGGGAAATGGAACTTTGAGAGAGCATCACAACCAAGTCCAGTCCAAAGTCATAAGTCCAATAATACTCCATATGTTTGATACCAGTCTATAAAATCTCTTTCTGATTCATGATGCATGTACAGTAGAGGTGTCCTGGCGCTTGCAGGGGTCACCCCATGGCTCTGCGTTTTCATCAGCAACATCCATTGGAGGTGGGAGCATCTCAGCGCTGGCAGGGGTTTCGCTCTGGCTTCTCCTGCCCCAGAGGTTGGTTCCATCAGGACAAGTCCATGTGGCTTCTCGTCTGGCTCCTCTATTCTCCAGAAATCAGGATTGATAAGCATGTTTTCATCTCGTCTTGTCCATGGACTGACCCCAAGAGACTGAGAGTAATGTTTCTCTTCTCCAATTGGGAAATAGGTTGAGACTACCCAGAATTCTCAGCAGAAAGCCATGCCAACACAGAGCCCTCATTGGCTACTCATGGGCTGTCTCCAGATTAACAGGCTAGGCTCCACCCCTACATCCCAATCATAAAATTGACATCATGAATACATGATCATCACAGTGATGTTCTGTGCCTTTTCTTTTTAACCAGTTTAATTTTCAGTTTCCTAAAAGGTCATGTTGTCTTTTGAAAAAATCAGTCAAGATCACCACTTTGGGTCCAGAATGGTCTCTGTGGCGGTCATGTGCTGTGTTAGTCTGGATAGAGGAACAAATTTCATAGGCACACATATGGATATAAGGAAAAGGTTTATATACAAGAGGAATGGGACATTGAGAAATCATTCCAGCCCAGTCCAGTTCAAAGTCATAAGTCCGATATTAACCCATATGCCCGATATCAGTCTATAAAGTCTCCCTCCGACTCACAATGTCACAGGCCAGTGGATGCAGAGTCCTGGTGCTTTCAGGGGTCTCCCCATGACTCCTTGCTTCCAGAGCTCAGGGTCCATCAACAGCATTCTGTGGTGGCAGAAGCAACTCATCTCTGACAGGGTCCCCATGAGGCCTCCCCAGCATCAGGGCAAAGCCATGTGGCTTTTTCTCTGGCTCCTCAGACGCTGCCATCTTGTTTTGTCCGTGATTCATCATCTCTGAGACTAACCCCCAACAACTGAGGAGATAGATTCTCATCTTTAAGAGGGCAATATCGCAAGACTTCCCAGACATATCAGGAGAAAGCCATGCCTACACAGAGGCCTTATTGGATACTCAATGGCTATCTCCAGATTAACAGGTTAGACTTCACTCTACATCCC
>PVJH01040443.1:0-15705 GCA_004026705.1 Nesogale talazaci
TGCGGGTGTTCCAACAAGAAACCCTAGGAGGTGGTATGCCGATGGAGAGCGGAGGTCACAGTCTCAGGGCGTTCTTCTCAGAGGGCTGTTTGCACGGGGTGGGGGTGGTGGTGGGGGGTGGTGATGGTGCCACATTTCTCAACACTAAAGGGCGCAAGGGGGGCCTCGGACCTGAGAGATGTACCCACGAGCATGGCCAACTAAAGGCGCAGTTGCAGAAAGATGGGCTTTTCCCCTTGTGTTTAGCTGCTCAGAATTTGGGACGGCACCACCATCGTGAATTGTCTGTGTGTCCTATCCAGGGAGTGCTGGATCGAATAGGACAGCCGAGTGCTGGGAGGGATGGTGGGTGTCACACTTCAAGAGGGGGAGGTGGTGGCACAGCTAATCTCTGTCTTGGTTAGAGATTAGCGGCCGGGGTGGGTGAAGAGGTGCATCCTCCTTCCCCCTTGTGTACCAGGAGGCTGGCTCTGACTCCCATAAAGTTTCCTCAACCCTATAGCTGTCCTTAAGGGAGCCCCAGTGGTTTATGAGTTGGGCTGTGAACCACAAGGTTGGAAGTTTAAAACCACCAGCCACTCTCAGGAGTTACAGTTTTGGACACCCAAGGAGCTAGGTTCCACCCTGTCCTCTCCAGTCACCATGAATGAGAATGGTCCCAAGGACAGGGTGTTTGGTTTGGTTTGGTTGGAGTAGCTGTCCTTGAAGTGCCTAGGCGTGGCAATGGCCCACGATAGCACAAGGGCACAGTAATAGGCTCTCTTGCCCACTCACACTTGAAACTTCGTGTCCCTCTTTTTAGATGGGGACAGTGAAGAAGGGAGAGATGCATCTATTCTGGTATCGGCAGAAATAAGAAGTGATGATGGTTCCGAAGAAAGGGCCTCTGTCCTTTAATACTTAGCAATCGTCAATGTGGTGTGAGACAATGGGGAGTAAAGGGTAAACAGGAGAATTAGAGCTTCCTCATTGCATCGTGTTGATAGCCAGCAAAGCAGGTAAGTTCCTTCACTGCAGAGCTGGTGGGAATGAATTTGCAAAGCATGCTGTAACCATGAGGACCGTCCCTCTTGTATGGGGTCTGCAATAACTTGGGGTCTGGGCAGGAGGGGAAGTTTATGATCTGTAGATGTGGACATCCTCACTACATCAGCCCCAAGGATATTACCCTGTTTCGTTTTTGTTTTACTTTCCAGAGAAAATTTCAGACACCGGTTATCAGCTTCCATGGATCGAAAAGAACACAAAGTAGGTGGGAAAGTGGGGGATGGGAGTCACCAATGACCCATCTATCAACAGGCAGCACACGTCACTCGGCAGGCCCATAGCAAGTGGAGAGATCCAGGGCAGCAGTTCTCCACCTGCCACCCTTGGGGGGGAGGGGTGTTGAATGACCCACTCACAGGGGTCACCGAAGACCACCGGAAAACACCCATTTCCTATGGTCTTGGGAACTGAGACACCGCTCCTCTCTCTGTCTCCAGGCAGGTCTGCCCACATGCACATATACCCGCAGACCAGTGCCTGGTGTGAAAACTGTTACCCATGCGACACCATGCTTTAAGACATTTCATTGATTTGTCATTAGAAATATCTCACAATACAGAATTACATGTTTTGGTGAATAATCACTATTTGCTTTAATGATCAATTTGTAACAATGAAAACACATCCTGCCTAGCAGATGTTTACACGACCATTCTTGACAATCTCGAAATTACGGTTAAGAAGTAGATAGCTGATTTTATGGTTGAGGTTCCCCCACACATGAGGAGCTGGAGGAAAGGGTGGTGGCATTAGCTAGGTTGAGAGCTGTGTCAGTCTGTGTAGACTAGAGGAACAGGACATTGAGAAAACATCCCAGCCCAGTCCAGTTCAAAGTCTTAAGTTCGATAAAGTCTCCTTCCGACTCACGAAGCCACAGGTCAGGGGGTACAGAATCCCGGTGCTGGCAGGGATCTCCCCATGGCTCCTCGCTTCCAGGGCTCAGGGTCCATCAACAGCAGAAGCAACTCATCGCTGGCAGAGGTCTCCATGTGGCCGTTCCAGCTTCAGAGGTCTGGCTCCATCAGGGCAAAGCTGTGTGGTGTCTCTCCGCTGGTTCCTCCAGCTTCTCAAACACTGCCAGCTTGTCTTGTCTGTGATTCATTGTCTCTGAGACTAACTCCCAACAACTGGGGAAGATAGTTTCTCATCTTCATGAGGGAAATAGCGCGAGATTTCTCAGGAGAAAGCCTTGCCCACATAGAGGCCTCATTGGCTACTCAATGGTTATCTCCAGATTAACAGGCCAGACTCCACTCCTACATTTCAATCATAAAATTAACATAAGCACATGACTGCCACAGGAGCCATTGATCTAGGGCTCAGAAGCTGGAGCCGGACCTCTTTACAAAAGAACCTGGACAGGGAGGTGACAGGAGGTTAAAGAATGCCAGTAGGCAGAAGGAGAAAATCTACGAGGGGCATTCGGACCAGCAAGGCAATACTGGTTCTGGGCAACCCGACAGCCCAAGTCCTCTGGTGAATTTAGCGTTTCCAGCAGATGCGTGAGGAGGTTGAAGAGGCATTAAAGGCATTTCGCTGCAACAACCTGCTCCACCGACTCATTTTTTAATTTATTTATTTTTAGCTCCACTGTTTTTCTTTTAACTCTGACTCCTGGCACCCCACCCACGCCCACATGGCTCCATTAACTGACGGATAGCAGACGTCCGTGGCTACTAGTTACTTTTGCAGAAACGACCAGGGCAGTGACTCCTGCTTGGGGGTCTTGCCGGACCCCTGGTTACCAGGTCCACCGCCTGTTTCACCAGCAGGTGTTTCCCACGGAGTACGCACACCCCAGGAACCCTCCAGGTGCACTTCATCCGGCCAGTATTTGACCCAACCACCCTAGTCTCACTGACAGGAGGGCTGCACCTGGTGTCAGGACTCTAACCAGGAAACAGCAGGGTGCCCACACTCACCACCGTACACATTGAAGAACTTCACTTTGGGGGCTGGGGGCGAGAGAGTGTCCCTCCCAAACAGGCATGCTTTTAAATGAGCTAAACCAATGGAAGTTGTAAAGGTCCAGGTAGTAACTATTTTAGCCTTTGCAAGCCACATATCGTCTTTGTCATTCGTGTGTGTGTGTGTGTGTGTGTGTGTGTGTGTAAGGATATTTATATGCATGAAAAAGCCCACCTCCCATTTTCATGGAGTCAGGTCTGGCTCCCAGGGAGGCTGCATAAGATTTCCAGGTTTGCATCTGTGTGGAAGCACACTGCCATCATCAGATTTCTATGGAACAGCTGGTGGGTGTGAGCCACTGACACTGTAGTCACAGCCCAAGGCCTAACCCCCGCACATTGCATATGTGTCTGAAAGAACTTCGCAGCATTTTTAGAAAAATGGAATGAAGAGCTAACGAAATTTTTCCCACAAAATTTTTGAGGTCCCTTCCTATGTAGGTGTGTATGTACACTGCTCTCCACACACACACACACACACACACACACACACACACACACACACACACACTGATCTTCTTAAAGACATTGCTTTCCTCAATTACAAAATCAAGTCTGGAAAAATACACAGGGGCATTGGTAAGATACTTCCTATTTATAATCAACAGAAATATACGCACACACACACACATCAAAGTGTTCAAAGGGAATGGAATCATCAAAAGAGAATGTCGGCTTGGACAGGACATTTTTAATAGGCAGAAACAGCTTTCAATAACATGTCTTTATTTGAAAAGTTTTGCTTTTTTCCCCTACCAGCCTGTGAAAAGGGATTTAAATTTATAACGGAGGGAAATGTGAATCTGCAAGATGATGAAGAGAAAGCTTTGCCGAATGGCCATGCCCAATGCCACAGATTAAAATGCACGGCGTTCAGGATTAGGGAAGGCTTTCTTTAAAATGAGGGCCATCGAGCCAGGAAGATGAAAGCAAAAATGAGTTTGAGAAAAGGTAGGCCTGGGGAAGTCAAGAGTGAGGTCTGGCCATTAAAGCACATCGGGCAGCAGCTGCAGGGAATTCGATTTCTATTCATTGTGTCACTGAAGTGGTGAGGTGGCGGTGGTGGCAGAGGGGAATGGAAGCTTCAAATGGAATGATGTTCTGTTTATCCACTTCTAGAAAACAGAGCTGCACTCTCCATTGAACTAGGGCATCCTTTGTGGAGTCCCTGCCCAAGAGCACACTAATGTTTCTTAAAACACATTTTCCATCAAAAGGTTTTAGTGACACACACACACACACACACACCAGTAACATTGGGAAAAGATTCCCTCCTACCATATGCAGGATCATTTCTGAAGCCTTTAAACCACATCTCACAGGCTCACCCACAGGATCTAGCCACAGCACGCTGTTACAGTGCATGTACAAAAAGAAATGTAAGATAAATGTAGCCAAGAAAACAATTTTCAAAATCACTATGCACAGGCATGACTAATTTCCAAATAATACCACTGAGAGACAAGAAAACAGCTAAACCTTCTGGTCGAGACAAATCTGGCTAATAAAAGAATCTTCTGTCCTATGTCTTCAAAAACCCTCCAAGGGGGTTCGACTTAAAGACCAGCAATTAGTATCCCCAGGTTCACTCTTAATACTTGGTCGTTATCTGAAACATGAGTAAATAAATTGGCATTTCCTCTCATATTGTCTATGTACTTCCTTTAAGACAGGCTGTCATGCAAGTGTTTTTGTGCTTTAATGACTTCAGGAAACTCACTACCCTCAAATCTCAAAGGGGAAACACACCTGTAGTAAATGCTGGGTTGTTTGGTTTAAGGTGTACCATGAGGTAGCATTTTAAAGTTAGGTATACACAGAAAAGATTGGAGTTGTCAAGGTTTCCATTTTTCTTGGAGCCACAATCAATGCTCCTGAAAGCAGTACTCAGGAGATCCCATGATACGCTGCACTTGGTAAATCTACTGCACAAGATCTCTTTGGAGTGTTAAAAAGTAGGAGGTTACTTTGAGGACTAAGGTACCCCTCACTCAAGCCATGGCATTTCCAATAGCCTCAATGCATATGGAAGTTGGACACTGAATAAAGACTGAACTATGGTGTTGGCCAAGAATGCTGAAAGCCACCAGGAACTGCTTGCTTAAAGAACAAACAGTGGGCTGAGCCCCAGTGGCACAGTGGCTGTGTGCGGGACTGCGGCCCACTGGTTTGGTGGTTCAAATCCTGCAGCAGCTCTCCAGGAGCAAGGCTGGGCCTCCCACTCCCACCAGAGGGCAATGATACTCCCCCCACCCTCAAAAAAAAGAACAATTGGGTCCGTCTTGAAAGAGTATAGCTGGAGAGTTCCTTGGGGGCAAAGCTGGTGAGACTTCATCTCATGCACTTGGGACAAGTTGTCAGGAAAGAGCAGACTCTGAAGGGCAAGATGCTTGGTAAAGTGGAGGGGCAGCAAAGGAGGGGAAGACCCTCAGTGGGACAGACTGACACAGCGACTGCAACATGGGCTAGAGCACAGGGACATGGTGAGGATAGGAGCGCAGGACTGGGCCGCGCTTTGTTCTTTTGTGAACAGGATACAGACAGACCCGATGACACTGAACAACAATAGACACAGTATATACAAGTTAAAAAAGCACGACTACAAAATCACAGGAAACTGTATCAAAATGTCAACATTGTTGTTTCCTGGCATGCGCTCTGATCTCTCTCTCTCTCTCTCTCTCTCTCTGGATCATCCTCTAGGAAGACTTCTGTCCTCCCCGTTTCGAATCACTTCCAAGTGGCAGTTTGGGTATTTGGGAGACGCAGATTGTGTTCCTTTCCAATATGCTTTTGAGTTTGTTGAGCTAACAGTTTGTGAGATAACAAACCGCCATCTTTCTGAAGGAGCAAGATCATGGCTAGGGGGTCGAGGGGGTCAAGTTTCTGAATGAAACTCGGGAGCTAGCCCTTGCCACCCTGGAAGATGGGTGCATTGCCGTAATTGGAAAACATTTTCTCAGCACAACTCTTGGCTTTTTCTCAGAAATTTTATTGAAACTTACTAAGCCCCCAAGAAGGTTCTGTGCCCTTCGAGACAATGTCTCAAGAAGACCGCTTTGCAGCCCTTGAAAAACAAGACACAAAAACTTCCCGAGAGCATAAGACTCCACCTTCAATGTAACCCGCTCACCAGATACCCTGGGGAGTCACTGTGCTTTGAAGATCCCCTACTGAGACAAAACAAGTGTACTCCTGAGAGAAGGCCTTGTCTGCAGCCATCCACAGATGACAGACCAATTGACACACTCTTGTTTGCAGCAAACCCATGCATGTATCAACTGGACTTCGGTAGCAGTATTTTTGTCTTATCCTTAGTAAGAGAGAAAGACATCAAAAAGTTCATGAAAAAAATTCTATTTTTTAATCCCATTTTTCCACAAACTCTCTGAAGCCCTCTCATTATTCAGGTCATCTGTCCTTGTTAGGTGCCCTTGAGTTGGTTCTGACTGACAGTGATCCGATCCGTGCACGGCAGAAGGAAACACTGCCTGGCCTTGCGCTCCCCTCCTCCTCCGCCCCTCACTATGTCAGCCCATTGTGTTGACAGTCTTCCTCTTTTCCGCTGCCCATGTACCCAGCATCATGTCCTTCTCACGCAAACACCCTGGTGGTGCAGTGGCTAAAGCAGCCGGTTGCTAATGGAAAGCCTGGTGGTCTGAGCCAAAAAGAGGTGCCTTGGGAGACTGGCCTAAGGATCTGCTTCCAAATGGCCCCGGTCAGGAAAGTTAGGTGCAGTTCTACTCTGAACACAGGGATTTTACCAGGGTGAGCGCCATGGCAATGGGTTCTGTTGGTTTTTATTCGAGGTGCCATCTAGTTGGTTCCGACCCATATACAACCTCTGCACAACAGAAGGGGCCCTGCCCGGTCCGCGCACCTTCACAATGATTCCGGAGCCACAGCCCGTGTGGCAGCCCGACTCCTTGAGACCTTCCCTCCTCTCGCTGCCCCTCCGCTGGATGTACCCAGGCTGTGTCCTTCTCCAGAGACCAGCCTCTCCTGGCAAAATGCCCAGGGAGTTGTTTTCCACTGCGCTAACCCTCACATCATCATCCCCAGGAGTGGCTGCTGTTACCATTCCTCTTCTCGGATGATGAAACTGAGGCACCCAGAGAATCACAGCCCTGATCCAAGCACACGCTCTGCGAGTGAGGGGGCGAGCTGGGACCGGAAAATGGCAGTCGGGGCCCAGAGCCCACCGCCCAGCACTCTACACCCACGGGGTCAGCCTGACTCAGGCTGACTGCACAGCCCAGAGCTGAAGCTCCCCGAAGTTCACGGGAGCAGACAACCACTCCTTTCGAAGTGGCCCTGGGGGGCAAGGGGGGGAGGATGTTTTCAGTAGCAGGTGTGCACTTCACCCCTGTGCCACCATGCCTCTTGCTCAGTACTGTGCCCTTATAAAAACAAACCCCCAAACTACTGAGATAAACTTCCCAAAATTATATAGCTCTGCATACCAAATAGGAAAGGCCACAAATAGTGCATGTAGGTCTATACACAGTACCAGGCCACAGTAGTGGAGAAACCTGCTTCCCCATCTGTTTTCGACTTCTGCACCGGGGCGTGCTTTGCGCCACAGCCCTCGTGAACGCTCCTCCCTGAGGACTCGCCCAGGCCCTGTGAGGCTTGATTTTCTTTCAGTCACACCTTCTGCACTCCACGTGGATCGGAGAGACGATCAGTCATCCAGCACCCTATACAGCGCCTTCTCTGCGTCTCGCTTTGTCCTGCCCATCCATGAGCTCTCACAGCACAGCGCAGAGCTCCAGTTCCGCCACTTGGCGGAGCACGAAAATCAACGGTGCAGGTCAGTGTTGGCCTAAAGCACCCGGCAGGGCAGGCTCTGTCTTAAATCTGCACCAGAGTCCCTGGTCAGACTTTGCTGTCACGATCAATCTACTCACTACCCAGGCCCACCCATCCTGCCCAACACCCAGCATCTCAGCGGACGCTATATGAGGAGGCCACCGCTACCCCGAGTGGGTAGACCCGTGATCCCCGTTTCTGACCACACGGAGGAATGGCCCCTCCTACTCTCTGAGGGGGCTGTTCTCCCTGGCCTGGGGTACAACTCAGACACTGGCATTTAAAGCTCACGGGTAATTCTAAAGTGCAAGCAGGAGTGGAGAGTCCGGCAAAAAGGCGAAAAATGCCTGCATTCCCTTTACAAGGCAAGGGGATAGAAGGGGGGAAATACATGCAAGGAAGACTCCTCAAAAGCAGATCAAGTCTTCAAAGTCACGTAGCATGAGCACGCAGATATGTGTATGAGGGCCCTGCACAAAGCTCCTGGAAAGACTCGGCTCCTTCCATGTCCCCACTTTCTGAAAGCCTCCTCCTTATGTACCCAGCTGGTCCTCGGGAGTTAAGGGTTCTCGCCCCTCAGATTGTCCTACTAGCTAAAGCTTATGCGCTACCTGAAAAGTACTGCGCGCCGTGCTTCTGGGGTCCTGCACAGGCATGCGGAGAAGAGAGCGAAAGATCTAAGTCCCCGGCTGTGGTCGAGCGAGGCAATGCTGTGACTTCTTGTCTCAGCGCTCAGGCTGCAGACTGGTAACCTTCCTGTGGCCCGTTCAGTGCTGCGGGATGGCACGCTTGTAACAACCCACCCAGCACGTGCTCGGCTGTGGCCCAGCGCTCTGAAGCACAAGACTCGGTGGACGCACGTTAGGGAGGAAGCTTGTGACATGGGTAGGCTTTGTCCCAGCATGAGTTACGGTGCTGCTGGCCAGGAGGGCGTTCCGTGAGCTGACAACACTAATCACTCTGACTTTTAACAGAAACACACAGAATAAGGTGGTGTATATGGACTGGTTGGCAAAAATTAAAAAAAAAATTGCTGGCCGTTGTAACCCTGTATGTCCCCCCAGGAGCAAGGATTTAGTACTTCATCACTAAACTCACATCGAGTCTGTCCCAAACATAACCACTGTACTCCATGAGAACCAATTATACACGGGGATGTGCAGGACACACAGGGCCCGGTGCTACAGCTACCTCTTAACTAATGAGGCGCAGGGGTGGGAGTGGACACTGATGCTTTACATTTTTCCTAGGTGCATAGTCTAACAAAAAATTATTTCAACGCCAAAACCTTTGCTGTTGTAGCTTTTGTGGCTGTCACTATGTTTTCAGGTACTAAAGAAATTTTGAAATAAATAGGGTGAACATCAGGTAATACCGAATAGTGTAGGTTTAGTGGGATACATGTGTCCCAAAGAGTCTCCATCCTGGGATTGGGGAGGCAGGGGCTGCTTTTTCGAATTCTTGCACTTATATATGCTCCCACCAGGTGGCAGCCTGTGCTGACGACAGTACAGAGGCTTCCCACCAAACTCGAAATATAGAGGGTGTACGTGGGGGCACTATGTATGTGTTCTCATAGGTCATGAAAAGACCAGGAGGTTTGTAATCTTTAGGCTTAACCCAGAGTTTGCAGCTCTTAAGGCTAAATGGACCGACCATTCCATTAGGCTATGGCCCAACTTGGCAAATGGGTAGACCAGGTACAATTCCACAAACGTACGTATTCAACCTCACAGTAAGCGAATTTGGTTCATGTGCTGAGAAAGGTGTCAGAACCTTGGTTTGAAGGTGGTCGGACTCCCAATAGCACTGAGAGGCCTTGGCCTCTCTTCTTCCCTCCCTTTCTGTTCCTCGCTGACCTGACGGCACCCCTTTCTTCTCCCCTGGTGTCTTGTCAGGCCCTGGTCGCCCTTGGTGGTGGGGTAGAGACGACACACTTGTGAATGCTTCATCCCACACAAACGTGGACACCACCAATCAGGGAAACATCAGGTCAGCGAGGAGTGGAAAGTGAGAGAAGAAAAGAGGCGGAGGAAAAGAAAGCAGGAAGGCACAAAGAAAGAGATAAAACCAGATGCTAAAAGGACTGGGACAGGACCGGACCAAGGGAGACAGGGAGGGAGGAGGGGAGGGGAGGAGACACTAGCGGTGAATGCATAAATTCCTGTTTCTGTTTACAACGACATCTGGTTAGCAGCCCTGACCAAGTCCCTTCCAACACCCCAAAAGAGCTGCCCTGACAGAGTAAAAGACACACACTCACACAAGCAGAAATGACCCAGAGAGGAGGATGGCCGGCAAAGGGAAGGATTCCCGGGAATTAACAATCTGTGTTCAACTGGCTGCAAGGCTGGCCAGCCACATCCCGCCGGTGGTGCCAAGGGTGGATTAGGGAAGAGGTGCGGCAATGGAGCGCCACCGAGGAAGAACCAGGCCGTCCACAGATTCCGACACACAGGGACCACAGGTATGTCAGCACAGAACTGGGTGCCGTCTCCGCACCCTCAGCAGTAGGTCCCCCAGGCCTTTGGGTGGACTCAAAACCCTACTTAGCAATCGAGTGTGTACCTCTGTGTGCCACCAGGCTGCCTGTGGGGCAGGTGGCAGTCAGTAGACGGCGAGGAGGGCAGATGTACTCGATGGAGCTGGAACTGCCCCCACAGCAAAGCACAGAAGGGGGCAAAGGCATCTCCTTTGCTGGTATGACAGGTAAGGGGGGCCTCACTATGCTTCAGCCTGTAATGCCGTCCATATATTTCTAAATGGCTTTTTAATGACCCTGTAACCTGTACGTTTATTCACAGGGATGCAGGGAGGGGACAGTTCCTCTGATCTTCCTCAATTCCTACCCACTCCTAATAGCAGGAATCAACAGTGTCCATTAGGTATTTCCTATTTCAATGAGATGTCTACCCCAATCATGCCTCCAAAATAAAACAGAAAGCAGGGGACTGAAGGAAGTATGCATCTCTTTAGGGAAAGGAAAGGAATGCCTTCTTTAAAAACACAAAGAAAGGCGGCGGGAGGGGATGAGGAAACTGCTAGGCCCCTTTAACTGAATATAGGTCAACGGGGTCTATACTGCCTCCATGAGTATTTTCTGGATGATTCAAACTGTACTACCTTGGTGGCATACAAGAAGGCCAGCAGTTCAAAACTACCAGCTGCTGCTCCTGGGAAGAGAGGGGAGGCTTCCTTCTCCCAGAGAGCTACAGTCTCAGAAGTCTCCGGGGGCAGTTCTGCCTTGCTTTATAAGATTGCCAGCCATTGGAATCGACTCGGCTGTGAGGTCAGGGTTTGAGTTTGGGCAAAGAAAGGCTATTAAGGAGCTCAGGTGGCACTGTGGGCTAGGGGGTTGGATGGTTTATTTCAAGACTGGCAGTTCAAATCCATTAGCCACTCCGTGGAAGAAGGATGAGGCTGGTCCCTGAAAGATCTACCGTATTTTGCAGACCATAAAATGCACCTAATTAAAAAAAGAAAGAACGAAAGAAAATAATTTGGGGCTGAGCCCCGGTGGCGTAAGTGGTTGAGTGCGGGACTGCAGCCCGCGGGCTTGGCGGTTCAAATCCAGCGGCGGCTCTCAGGAGCAGCGCTGGGTAGCGCCCACGACCACCAGAGGGCAGTGATGCCCAAAAACAAAAACAAGCAAACAAAAAAGATGCACCTACCCATAAGATACACCCAGTTTTTACAGCAGGAAGAAAAAAATATTCTGAACCAAGTAGCACCAGAATACTAAAGTGTTCTGGGGTACCACATCTTCAGACCATAAGACACACCTTTGCTTCCCCACCCAACCCCACCTCCAATTTTTTGTCCTATGGTCCAAAAACTACAGCACAGTCTCAGCAACTATTTGACAGCGTCGCTATGTGTTAGCCTACACTTGATGGCGGTGCATTAGGTTTGGCTCTTAATGCAGATCCAGATGAGAGATAAGGTAAGGAAAGAGGGCTATGAGGTAAAAAGTGCCACAGCAAAATGATCATCCATGTTTGAGGCTAGAAAAAAGGGGGGGGGGCGCAAAAAATGTCAATGATGCAAAGATTCTAATCAAGGAAAACCCAACTGCCCTCAAGATGTCACCTCTCCAATGTGAAAGTCGAAAGTGAAAAAATAAAATCTACATTTAAAAAATACATTTAAAAAGCCTTTCTCTGTCACACACATATCGTATCCAACAAACTATCCTCCGATACCCAACGTTTCAGGAGACACACTGTCCTTAGCATTACTGGGGTGAGACTTAAAGAGTTTGGAGGTTAAACAAGCGTCCCGAAGGAGGGGGTTCTGGTGAAGCGAAGGGTTAGGTCTCCAACAACCCGCTGCAAGGTGGCTGGTGCCCCGCTCCCTTGGGCACACTATGGAGCAGCTCCACTCTGCAACCCAGGGGCAGCTTGGGGTCCCCTCCACGCAGTGGCAAATAACAAGAATGACAGCGTGCTTTAAAAACATGGAGGGAAAAAAATGAATGTGCACTGTGCTCTCCCAAGCCCAACCTTCCAGCACTTCACTCAACTGTCCCACCTCGGCTGCCAGGGTTGCTTCCTTGTTCAGCAAAGGTGTATGTGCTTAAACCATCTCTGACTACTTCTTCGCACTGCAGGAGGGCCTACCCTCTCTGGTGACTGCTTCAATGACTGGTGCTAGCCTGTGCTGTCACCCCTGACAATGGCAATGGCTGGGCCACGGGCAGGGAGGGTGCTCTTCACTCTCACACACACTCCCATCCCTGTGAACAGGCACCCTCCATGACCGTTAAATTGCAAAACTGAAAAATACCAGCAGGCAGCCACTAGACACAGCTTTTCACCGGCCATGTAATCATGATGGAGAATAGACATGCAAGCGAACACTAGAAGCAAGTCCACTAACATGGATGAAGCCTATTCTTCGTGGGCTGGGAGCGTTGGAGTTCCCCATCGTACCGGCTCAGTTTGACAATTTCCGGAGGATGCTCAAAGACAGACTTTACTTTTTCCACTAGCACGGATCTGAAACATCCACTGCAAATGCTCTGGACCCACTCTGTGGAAACAGGTCAAGCTCCCGGGGTTCCTGCTCTCATCAGTACCCAGATCCGTTTCCTGCGGCTGCCGTAACAAATGATCACACACTCGGTGGCTGAAAACCACCAAAATGCATTTCCCCAGAAGTCTCGGATGCCAGATGGGAGTCGAAGTGTCACTGTACCCTCGCTAGGCCCCGAGGGAGAGGCCCTTCCTGGCAGCTGTCTGGTATTCCTTGGCCTGTGTCATGTCACGTCACTCCAATCTCTGCCTCCATCTTCCTCACGCGGCTTGATCCTGCACCATGAGGGACCCTCGTCTCTCAAACATGCCCTCATGATTTTTAATAAGAGTCCTCACTTTTCCAGAGAGCTCTCTGAGGTGCCGAGGGGAAGGACACTGGCTGCATGCTGCACATTTCCCGCCCATGTGGATGGCTCTCCCGGACAAGGGAGGCCCAGCAGACACAGCCCTCCACCTGGATGGCACGACTATGCTGTCATCACGAGGTGAAGTGGGGCACGTCACATCCAGGTCCTCCAAACACTTCAGAATGTTTACTCAGTTCTGTTTTCTCAGCATCTTAAGCCGTCCACGGCTCTCTCTGTCCTAAGCATGACTGGAGTGGCAGTCACTAACTCCTTTCTGTGTGTCAGACACCTCTCTTAAGTGCTTTACTTACCAACCGCGTTAGCTGTTCATCCCACTTCATTTACTTGTGTTCATTCTAGTCATACCCCTGCCTCCTGGCTCCAGATAAGCAACCAAAAGCTTAGAGAGATGAACCCCCAATAAAATGATTCTAAAAAAGAGAGAAAATATTTGGAAATGAATATGGCAACATGTGTACAAATATGCTTGATGCCAATGATGTATTGAATGTTCTAAGAGCTGTAAGAGCCTCCAATAAAATCATTGGGGGGGGGGGGGCGCAAAGCTTAGGGAGGTAAAATAGTTTGCCGATGGTTCCATGACTTTAAGGATCAAGGTGGTTTGGGAACCCACATGGTCCTGACTTCAAGTTCAAAATCCCTAATCATCACGACATCTACATGAACTGCATCCCCACACCGTGACTGCCCCCTAGGACGTGTACCACACGTCCAACCCTATAGATGCTGGTTGTTACTGTCACCCACAGTTAATTTAACACGTCGTGTTTCTGTGAATGCTAATCATCAGGAACATTCTGTCATCTTGGACATGCTGACATTTTGGGGGTGGAAAAAAATCAGTAGAGGAAAAACGACTTTTAGAACAATGCCATAGCCAGTACACCACCTCCTCACATTCAAACTGGCAGTCCTGGCAGCAAAGCTGTCTGCCAACGGGATTCGTTACAAAACCAAAGGCAGAGACTCAACGGGAACGGCAACCATTGATCTTATTTCAACTCCTTGCAAGGAAAATGTGATCTATAACCACTTGGGAAGAAATGCCTCAAAGTTCCTAGGCAACATTTAATGTGTCTTCCCCACAAAAGCGCATTCAAAATGCAATACTATCAACTGGGTTCCCATTCTAGAAAGATGAAACTCAATCATCTGTAGACATGTGGATGTCTTACGGGGTGCATTGCAGGCCTCTATGGGGAGGAGAGAATCAGATGACTTGACATGTTCTGCGTCTGTTATTTTGTCTAATCCGTTCCTGCTCCTCCACCACCACCAGACACACACACACACACACACACACCACTGCTCGGTTCCCAAAACAGCAGCCTCAAAGACATGCCTCTCAAAATATCTTAGCAACCATGTCAATATTGTGTCACTATAGTTAACCACGTTAACATTCCACTCTAATCAAGATCTCTCAGATACAGACAGGGAATGTGACTTACAGCTTCATTCATTTTTTTCCTCCCTTGAGCAGCACTCTGGGAAAAGGGCCCATCACCAGCTGTATAAGGCTGAAACATCGATTCAGACTGCGGCCAACCCTACAGGGCAGAGCACAACTGTTCCAGTGGGTTTCAGAACTACAGTGGGAGTGGAAAGCTTCATTTTGCCCCTGTGGGCTAGCCAGTGATTTAGAACTGTGGGCTTTGCAGCTAGTCGTCCAGTGAGGAACTAACTCACTACGCCACCAAGGTGTCTCAGTTCAGTCATGGCTTTTTGGGCCTTTAACGTGCAAGGAGAAGCATGAGAACAAGAAAATGTTGATGTGGAACCAGTACAAACCCAAGAATCCAATCAACTGTTCGTAAATATGCCAATTATTGTTATCAAACCCTGTCCCTTTTGTTATTTTTATAATAGAGTCCGTCCTTTACTCCTCTTTTATACTTGTACTTTAAATCCACTTTTCAGGGCTGCCAAGAACTGGGTTTAAGTTAATGGGTGATGATGACCTTGTAAAACTTTTCCAAACTACATACACCGGTGTGCCAAGGCCGATTGGGAGCGGCCTCACAGAGACATAGGAAGAAAAGGCACCAGGGACTTCCAAACCTGGCCAACCAAGGGTATTATTTAGTTAGGGTCCCAAAACAATACAAATGCTTGGGCCCCTGGGGAGAGACTCTCTAAGTCTGGTAGGAATTTGAACATGCTGCAAATGTCCCCAGGCAAATCAGTGCATTAGACCACACTAAGGTGTGTTTTGGGAAATTCACTGAGCATACTGAATCACATGTGCACAACGTCCTGACTGTAAATGTAGAGGTACACACATACACCCATGTATTCAACACACACACACACACACACACACACACACACACACACCCTTGTCTCTGCAGAGATGGAAGCTTCTGGTTTGAGTTGGTGCCTTCAGCCTTGACATCACTTCCCGCTGGAAGCCAACACAAGCCCTCCCAGCCGGTTGAGAGCAACTCTCCCTACATCCCGCAGAGAAGGGCCTGC
>PVJH01040444.1:0-15670 GCA_004026705.1 Nesogale talazaci
CTGTATTTAGAGCAGGCACTCGACTGCTTCAGGGCTGTGACCTGAGTCAGAATATTGTATTCCACCTGATTTTTTTAAAATAGAGGTTTATAACTGATTGGCTGTGGTTATGTTGTTTGATCAGGTCATGGAGGATTGCTAGGTGTTAACCGCAAAACCGCTGAGAACCCTGCCCGACTAATTTAACACAAAATATTCATTATCACAGCCACTTTGATCTCCACGTTTTCGCTATTTTGAGTGATGCTACAATGAACATAGGTGTGCGTACGTCTCTTTGTCATGGTTCTAATTTATCTAAAGTATCTACCAAGCAGTGGGATTTCTGGATAACATGGTATTTCTATTTCCAACTTTCTAAGGTTGTCTATACTGTTGAACACAGTTATTATCCCACTTTATAATTTCATCAGCAATGAAGGTTTCAATCATTCCATGCCCTCTCTGTCATTTAGTGTTTCATATTTTCTGATTTTTTGCTTTTTCATTTTGCCATTATTATTAGAGGGTGATGATATTTTACTTTTCTTTAGATTTTCATTTCTCTAATGGATAATGATTATAAACATCTATAAAGGTACAGTTTTTACTTACATATATGTATGAGGATAAATAATCACAAACTTAGCAATATCAACAATATTTCTTTACTAACGCATGTTCAATGTTTTAAGGGAAAAATAAAATATTTACTATTTCATATTTTTACTAAGTGGAAGGCAACACAACAAAATTTGCCATATATATTAGCACATTAATTTTAATAAATACCTTATAATTTAGGAATTATTAGTTTTAATTTACTTTTTAAAGGCAACACTTAACATTGGTAAAAATGTACCCATGGAAATTCGAGTAGTTTCAGTGCTTAAATTCTGCTTCCAAATTATCTGACTTCAAATAGTTTGATTTTTATACTAAATAACAAAGAGTATTTAAGAATTCTCTGCCTAAATAACGTTGAAGTCTAAATGATTTAAAGAAACATTAAGAACAAACAAAAGATGTGTGAATTTGATAAAGTAATATATGCTTTGATGCCCATGTGGATATAAGTGTGTATGGGTCACTGTTAATGCTTTATGAGAGCAAAATTCATTACTTTTAATTGGTGGAGATATAGGATAATATTTCTAAGAATATTATTAACTGTTGCCATTAATAATTGATATAAAATTATTAACACTTCAGTTGACATTGATGGACATCCGTAAAAGTCAAGAAATTTCTTTTATTCTGAAGTAAAATAACATGCTGCACTTTAATAGCTTTTCAAGTGTTTTGATGACTGCTAAGAATACAAAGTAGTTCTCTGAGTAGGAGACTAACAAAGGGAAAAAATAGCCAAATTATTGCAGCCATGTGACTGTGTGTGAAGAGGACATATGTGCTGATTAGAAAAGTGCACACAGGAGATGGAGGCATCGGGCTGACAAGTGTGAAGGAAGGGGTGATCCTTGACGCTGCCACAGCCAGAGACAAAATCACAGTGGGTGAAAACTACATAAGCACTTGGATTCCAATCGGTGTTTAGGTTTCTCCATGATCGGTTAAGATGTCAGGAAATTATCTCCTGAGAAAATACTCAGGGTATTGCTACTGTGTTGTGTCAAAGAAACATAGATTCCAAACTGCAGAGAGCATTACACAGGGACTCAATTCAATATTCTATTTTTTACAGATAAGGAACTGAATACAATTAGGAACTATATTTATATATGTGTGTATGTATTTTTATATCAACAAATTCTCTAGAACTGTATAGAAGGAAATAGCATATTTAAATTAATAGAAAACTTGTGTATGCAAATATTAATTTCCTTATGCAGAGTGAGGATTGTTGATGTTGGTCCCTATTTCTGCCTATCCCACGGTAAATTTTTATTGCCTACTATATCTCATATGTGCTTCTTAGAAGCAAAGATGGGGAGACTTTTACTTACATACGTTGGACATGTTTGTTAGAAGTTAGTCTCTGAAAAAGGTCATCTTCAAAGAGATGAATTGTCTGCAACAGTGAGCTCCAGGCTAACAGAAATTAAGGGTAGAATATAGTCTAGATAATATCTTATTTTGCTGTACAAAGAGTCACTCTGAGTCCAACTGATTTGAGCACTTCTAAAAACAATATCATGCCACATATTTAACAATTGTCTAGTGGATGCATGGATTTAAAACAGACTTTTGCAGCGGCCAAAAATAAAAAGCAGAAAGCTGAGCCCCGGTGTTTTAGTGGTTGTGCACGGGACTGCGGCCCACTGGGATGGAGGTTCAATTCCAACAGAAGCTCCAGCAGGAGCAAAGACAGGGCCTCCTACTCCCACCACCATAAGGTACTGATGCCCCCCCCCCAAAATAAATAAAAGCAGGAAAAAAATCCAAAATAACAAACCCACACCAGAAAACACACACACACACACACACACACATCTACAGCATTGCTATCAAGTGGACTCAAACTCATAATAAGCCCAAGTGTGCCAGAATAGGAATTTGCTTTACAGGATTTTTGATGGTTGATTCTTTGAGAGTAACTTGTTAGGCCTCCCCTCTCTTGAACAGAAACTTATTTTTACACATATGAGTATCTAAAAATTGATTTCTCTGGTCTAGACTAACACAATATCCTAGTATTAGAAAAAAAAAAGTGGAATGGCCAATTTAATGGAGAATATCTTGCTCTGTTAATGACCATTCTATATAACCTCTCTGCTTCTAATGGCTTTATGAAACCAGGTATCTCACCTTAATCTTTGTTGTCATTGTCATGTGCATTTTAACACAATAATCTATGCATACCATATTTTCATCAAATTCTTTAGTGTTTGACGTTGGCAAAGGAAAACACTGCAGTAATAAATGCATGAATCTCAAATCCACCAAAGCCTGGATACTATTTGTCCTTTAACTTTTACTTCTACCTTTTCATGTTCAACTGCTGCTATTGCTATTATTCAGAGTCAACTGCTGTGAGATACCTGGTGTTTCTGACGCAGAGTGACCTCAAGCACAACAACACCTAACACTAAGCTGTTCTACACTGTCCTCACAATGGCTGTGTTTGCACGCATTGTTGCACTTACTGTGGTAATCCAGCTCCTTGACAATTTTCTTTTTGAGCTGACCTTCCAGTTTACTAAGCATTGTGTTCTTTGCTGGAGATTGATTTCTCCTGCAGACATGTCCAAAGTGTAAGAAACTGTCTTAACACTGTTGTTTCTAAGGAGTATTCAGTAACTCTTATTACGTCTTGTATGATTTATCCTTATAGACTTATCTGTGGAATCTATAAAGTAAAATATCTCTCTAAGCAATGTTTCTTCACAAATATTACTTCTGGGTATTTGGAAATCTTTATTATACCTATTTTAATTGGAAAGTATTTATTCATCCATCAAATCCCAAACTTAATACTTCCCGAGCTTTGATATTCTCATTTACTTTTGTAGCAAAAGTAATTTAAAAAATCATTGCTTTTCTCAAAATTGCAGACATCTCCATCAGCACAAGTGTCTTAAATATAAAATTACTTACGATATTTTCTGGACAATAAGGAGATATACCCAGTTTTTATTGAAGGGAAACAAGAAAAACTATTCTAAACCAAATGATACCAGTACACTAACGTGTTCTGGGATACCACATCTTCTGATCATAAGACACACCCTTGCTTTTTCCCCATTTTGGGGGATAAAAAAAAGTGTGTCTTATGGTCCCAAAAATATGGTGCATATTTCTTTACTTATGATTGTATAGGCCTGTTTTTTTTTTCATTTTCACATTTGAATAGTTTCAGGGAAAAATTATGTGATACTATATGCTGAATTGGTATTTATCATAGAATAAAGGAGTAGATTGTTTATTTCTTTAATTTTCTTTCTTTTCTCCATATTTAAAACATAAACTAGAGACTAGCGTTAAGATTGCATCCAGGTAGGATCACCCACCTGACACTCCTCCTTTCAGGCAGGGAAATTAAGAGGTAAGGAGGCCAATACTGGAAGGCTGGGTGCTAATTTTGGATTCAGCATACTAGGTCTGGTTGAGACACCTCCCTTTTGATTTTCACACATATGGAGTGATTCAAGGTTATACTGTAATGCTCACAAGAGATAGCCACAGCCTCCAAGAGCTAGCTACCAGACCCCACCCTCCTACTCTCCCTCACTGCTAGGGCTTTGCAGCTCCTCGTCCCAGTCAGGAATGAAGTGGCTGCATTGGTTGTCTTTTTTTTTTCTTTGCCTTTTCGCACCTCCATGCATGACAGCATCAGTAACAAAAGATACATAATAATTGAAGAGCTACTTGGATATTTATGTGTAACTAAACACAGTTCGAGAGAACACAACCAGATATAGCCTAGAGGGACACGGAATGGCAGCTGGAAGCAAATGCAGATCCAGTTGCCCCCAAAGGTACTGTACTAAGCTGGTCCCCTCCCCTGAGGGAGAGTATGACCCAGCCCTAATGCCAGAGCACCACACAAACCATGTTAAAAGGGGGGGAAAAAACACATTTTTTTGAAAAAAATGTTTTCTCTTCCAGACTATAGTCCTTTATGTAATTTTGAATGTAAGCCTGCAGAATCCTGCCAATTAACATCCATTAGCATAAAACGGTAGCCAGTGATAATCTCCAGAACACAGCTTATGGTGTTTAGATAACAGAACAAGAAAAGTCAACAGGCCCTACCACTCTTTGAAAGGCTGAAAATTGTGTCCTATAAGACCGACCAGACCCATTTCCAAGATTCAGGACTGTCTCAATTTGACCCAGGGACGTACCAAATGGTCACCAGGCTCACCTCAGACTCTGAAACCTCCAATCACTGCCACAGAATCCTGATGCATAGCTATCTGACTCACTACCACAGACCATCCTCCAAAGCCCTCTTTCCAGTCATACAGACAAAGAGCTCAGAACCCCTTGGTTTCCCAGAAACATGGTGCCCATGTCTTCCAAAATAACATGCAAAGAGAAACATATTGCAACACCCTCAAAAAGAAAACAAGTAAAACAAATGGAGAGCTAATGAAACTCAGAAGAATCAGATGTGAATCTGCCACCAAAAGAAATCTTAAGGCTGCTTGGAATAATACAGGAGATAAGAGAAGTAACACAGAATAAGGATGCAATGATAGAGGAGATGAAGTCCACAGCAGAGGGGCTGAAGTCCACGTACCAAAGGGAAATGCAAGAGCTAATGCAAGAGAAAACAGGAACAAGACACACGATCACAGTTCTCACCAACAAACTAGAGGAAGAGAGAATTGTCCCAGCAATTTTGAGGACAATCAGGCAGATTTAAACAAATGAGCAAGACAGTCAATCAAAATAATCAAAGAAGCAGAAGAAAACCTGAGATCATTGACAGATTCTATGAAGAGGAACAACATTCAGATAATTGGTCGACCAGAAGAAGACAAAATGTACATGTCAACAGCTAAATTGGTGAGGGAATTTCTCAAAGCAATCTTCCCCACTTAAATGAATAAGAATCGAATACTAGAAGACATGGATTAGACTAAACCCCAGGAAGAACTCATAGTGGTATATAATAGTTAAATTCTCCAACTTCAAGGTAAATGAGATTAGGAGCAGCGAGAGAAAAAAAAAAGGCGATCACATACAATGATGCTCAGGTAAGAATATTCTCAAGCCCTATTAGCAGAAATCATGAAGAGGAGCAAATGGAATATCTTCTGAAAGCTGAAAGAAAAAAAAAACCCTGCCCCAGAATCCTCTAACCCGACAAATGATCTATTAATATAAACATCAGGTAAGAGACTTCCAGAACAAGGGAAAACTCAGAGAATATGCTGTAAGACATCCAACCAAGCAACTAACTCATCATGATCAGAAAACCAACATCCACCAGCACACACAGAAGACAAACACAAAGCCCAACTCATCCCAGGAGTCAACATCCAATAACAATTCCAAGATAAAATGGCCTCAGAGGGAAAAGAAGGAGAGGGTGAAACCCCCCCCCCCTCCACAAAAAAAAAGACACACTAATAAGGGAAATAGAAAAAATACCCAAACAAAGGTAAGAGATGACACCAATGGAGCCATAGATTGTGAGAATAACTATGATTATCAATGGCCTTAATTCATCCAATAAAAGACAAAGGCTAGCAGACTGGCTCAGAAAATATGAGGAAGTAATCTGTTGCCTGCAAGAAACACATCTTTAGCTCACAGACAAAAATAGACTAAGAGAGGGAAAAGAGGATGGAGGGGAGGGGAAGAGAAGCTCATACCAGGGGCTCAAGTGGAAAAGCAGATACTTTGAAAATGATGATGACAGCGGGCAAATGAAGGTGCTTGGCACAATCAGTGTATTTGTGTATTATGTAAAGTGATGTATGAGCTAAGTAATTAAATAAAATGATTAATGAAAAAATATACTAAGAATAAAGGCTGGTAGAAAATAAATCAGGCAAATAGCAACTTAAATATAGTTTGGATTCTAGGGGCTGAGCCCCCCGTGGCTTAAGTGGTTGAGTGCGGACTGCGGCTGGCGGGCACGGTGGTTCAAATCCTGCGGCGCCTCTCAGTAGCAGTACTGGGTAGTACTGGGTAGCGCCCACGACCACCATAGGCAGTGATGCCCCCCCCAAAAAAAAATTAGCTTGGATTGAATCTTAATCTCCAACAAAATTGATCTCAAGGGTCAAAAGATAACAAAAGGAAAGGAGGGGTAGCTGAGCACCGGTGGCATAGTGGTTGAGTGCAGGACTGCGGCTCATTGGCTTGGTGGTTCAAATCCAACAGCAGCAAGGCTGGGTAGCTCCCACGACCACCAGAGGGCAGTGATGCCCCCCACCCCCCCAAAAAACAAACAAAACAAACAAAAAAAGGAGGGGCAGTAAATACTGTAATGTTCAAAGGATCAGTAAGCCAGGAACCAGTGAGCATTATAAATATATACATCCTAATGAGATATCTGCAAAATTTATCTAACTATTCAAAACATGGTAGATGAAATAACAGATTCAACAATCACAGTAGGTGACTAATACACTACTATCAGAGAAATATAGATCACTGGGAAAGAAGCTCAGTCAGAATACAGAGCCAAACACTACAATTAGGCAACTGAGCCTGATACACATTTATAGAGCTTTTAATTCAAATGCTAAAAAGTAATAATTCTTTTCAAGTGCACATGTCTCATTTTTGAAAATAGACCACACACTGAGGCACAAGTCAAGCCTGATTAGTTCAAACACATGGAGATTACTCAGATATTCTTCTCATATCAGCAATAAAGCTGGAGATCAATACAAGTATGGTCAGAAAAACTAGATCAAGCATTTGGAGAATGAATGGCACATGTCTGCAATATTAATGGGTTCTGGTCCCAAATCAAGAGGAGTTTTAGAAGTTTCTAGAAACTAGTGAGAATGAGACTACAGCATATCAAATCCTATGGGATAAGGCAAAAACAGTTATCATAGGTAGCTTGATCGCAGTAAGTGCATACATGAGGCTGAGCCCTGGTGGCGTGGTGGTTGAGTGTGGGACTACAGCCCACTGGCTTGGCGGTTCAAATCCAGTAGCAGCTCTCCAGGACCAACACTGGGCCTCCCACTCCCACCAGAGCACAGTGATGCCCACCCCCCCAAAAAAAAGTTCATACATGAAAAAGGAAGAGACTTATGACTGACATACTATCACAAAACCTCTAGAAACTAGAACAGAGTCAACAGAACAACCCCTCTAATAGCAAAAGAAAAGAAATAATAAAGATCAGGGCATAGTTAAATGTGTGGGCATAAAAGAAAAAAAAATATATATATATACACACAGATCTCAATGATGTAAAAGGATAATTACAAAGAACTATGAAAGTCTATATTCTAATGCATTCGGCAACATGGAAGAAAGATACAAATTCCCAAGTTCATTCTATGAAAGCAGTATAACTTCAATACAGTGTAGAAATGATGAAGCACACAACTTCTTCAAAGAATTAGAAAATCTTGGCTGAGCCTTGGTGGCGTAATGGTTGTGTGCGGGACTGCGGCCCACTGGGACGGAGGTTCAATTCCAGCAGTGGGGCTGGGCCTCCTACTCCCACCACCGGAGAGCAGTGATGCCCGTCCCCCCCCCCCCAAAAAAAAAAGAATTAGAAAATCTAACCTCCCATTTTGTATGGAGACAAAAGACATCCAGAATTAGCAAAGAACTTCTTAAAAAGAAAGACAAAAAGGCTTATTTTAACACCTGCTACACAGATATGGTGGGCAAAACAGCATGTACTGGAATAATGAAAGATACTCATACCAATGGAAAAGAACCAAGAATCCAGAAATAAAACCATCAGCATATAGACAATCGTTCTTAAAAAAGGGGCCCAAAAGCCGGAGCAGATGCCCTTTTTAATAAGTGGTGATGGAAAAAAATTGATTATCTACCTGTAGAAAAATCAAGCAAGGTGCTTATCTCACCCCATGCACAAGAACAAACTCAAGGTGGAGCCCAGCTCGAGAAGTAAACCCTCAAACTATCAGTACCATCAACAAAGGAATCAGGACAAACCTAAGAAGCTTAGCTCAGGGAATACATAGGCTGACTGCAATAGGGAAGGGTGCACATACAGGTGAACCTGAAAGCACTAATTGGAATGTACTAAGGAAAAAATGCCTGTGTGCATCAAAGAGCTTCATCCACCTTCTCTTTCTATCCCACCTTCCCTCTACCCTCCTGGTATTGCTACTCTCACCACTGGTCCTAAAAGGATCATCTGTCCTGGATTCCCTATGTTTCTGGTTCCTTTCTGTACCAGTGTACATCCTGTGGTCTAACTGGATTTGTAAGGTAGACTTACTGTCATGACAGTGTGTATGTGTCAGGGGGGTGGGGAGGAGGGGCCGAGAAGCATTGAAAAAGTAGAGGAAAGTTGTATGCTTCATCATTTCTACACTGTATTCTGCACGGTTTGTCTCCTCCCCACAAACCTTCTTTAAGGGGACGCCTGCTACATACAAATGGGTTTTGGGTTCCCAACCTGTACTCCCCCTCATATGCAATGCTATTTTTAGTTTTTTTTTTATGACAGATACCTTCAACAGCTTGTGGTAACCCAGGCTGATGTGCTTCTCTCTTTGGGATTTATTGATTCTGAGCTAGATGGCTGCTTGTTTTCCTTCAAGCCTTTAAGACCCCAGATGCTTTATCTTTTGATAGCCTGGCACCACCAAATGATTCTTATATGGTTCAAATCTACCTCAATGCAAGAACCAGAAGAAAAAAAATTCCTGTCTCCTACTTAGTTATCTTATCTCTGTAGCCAAGCCCTCTTTCATATGCATTCTCTCTGGGAGGCTTCTTCAACTACAGGAGTGGGAGAGACATTTGGTATTCTATTCATTTCCTCCTGAGAGCAAACTTGAAAAGTAACCCACCCCTTTTCATAGAGTTGCTAGCACTTTATGGGAAACAGGAAATCCTCTCTACTGCACTCTGGAACTCAAGAGTATGCTTTGCACTTTCTTAATTATTTAAAACCCATCCCAATTATATGTGGAAGGTCACACAATTCTCATAACACTACAATAGGAAAACTGATAGGATCCTTTTAATACTTGAGAAAATGGATGCTCAGATGGATAAAATTTTATTTACTGTCATGTATTTTAAATAAACTGGCATGTCTTTCCTTTTATTGCACAGCTACTCAGACCAATCGGTACAGTATTTCTTTTATTTTAAATAAGAAACATTTTATATAAATATCCAGCTTGTTTGAACAAATGAAATCAGCAATAATTGATTCCCACTCCTTTTTATTCCTTCTCATCCTTTCTCTCTCTCTTTATAACTTCCTATCCCTCTTCTGTCCCTGTTCCCACCCCAATCTGTGGCCTTATCCTACACTTGAATCATTTTTTGTGTGTGTAAAAATCATGTTTCTTTTCTCATTTTGATTTCCCCCTTATTAATGGCATCATTAGGTATCTTTATAAGATTGACTATATTTGCTAAGCATGATCTAGTTTTGTCCAATTTTTATTGTATTTAAGAGTCATCATTGTTTTCGTGGTTGTATAGTATTCCATTGTGAGAATGTACCAGTGTTTATCTTGTCTTCTATCTATAATCAGAGTTTTGTGTTGTATCCATGCTTTCGCTCTTGGGAAAATTGTTGTTACAAACATAGCTGTATAGACATAGATGTACATATGTCTGCTAATGTTGTATTTTTAATTGTAAAGGCCATATCCCCAGTAGAGAGATTGCTGAATGATAAAGCATTCATATTTGCATTTGTTTGAAAAGATGTTGTGCTGGCTTTCATAGTGGTTGTACAATTCTACAGTCCCAAGAGCAATGCAAGAGTGGTTCAATCTCCTTCTATCCTCTGCAAAAAAGATCATTTGTTTTTGTTTAATTTTGTTAAATTGTTAAATTTGTCTAATTTGTTTAAATTTGTTTAATTTTGTTACATTTTGCTAAATATGTCAGGGTGAGATCGTATCTCATTGTTTCATTAACTTGTATTTTTCTTTTGCTAATGAATATGAACATTTCTTCATATGGCTGTCGGCCAGATGAATGTTATCTTTAATAAATTGTCTTTTATGCTTTGTACCTATTTTTATGAGGTCATTTGTGTTTTTCTTCTTAAGAGCTAGTAGTTTTGCTTGGATTATGGAGATTAGCCCTTTTTCTTATTTGTCATTGCGAAGCATTTTTTTCCCTATCTGTAGGATTTCTCATAGCACTTTTGTCAAATATTTTATTGTGTGTAAGTGTTGCATTTTTGGAAGATCTCTGTCCTTTCGTTGTCTTCTATAGTGTGTATGTCTTTAATCATGTTCCACAGTGTGCTCCTTGTCCTATTTTAAGGCTCATAATTTGTCCTTGTTATTGTTGATGGTCTTTATGTTTTAGTGATTTATAATAAGAACTTTGATTCATTTGAGTTACTTTTGTACATTCTTTGGGGTTGGCATCCTTTTTCATTTTTTACAGATGAAGATCCAATTTCTTCTGCGCATATATAGATATCTTTGGTGCCTTTTTGTTGTCTTAGAGCTCTAGCTAAAATTCCCAGAACTATATAAATGAAAAAGTAGTGATCAGAGGGGGGTGGCCTCTAATACACTTACAGCAAGGGTTCAACAGGCAGTTGTGCAGTGATAATTTTATTTATTTTATTTATTATAATAACAATATAAAGATCATGACAGAGAGACAAAGAAACAGTAAGAGTCAGACATACATCACATCATGGTGGTCTGCTTGGAGATGAAGAGGGAGAAGGAGTTACGTGATGAGAGAGAGGAGCTGAGAGTATCAGGCATTCAGGTGCAGAAGGGAAGCAGGAATGATGCAGGGACAAGGGTCAGGAGTGAGGGTCATGAAATTTAATTTCCCCTGTTTAGCCTAACAGGGCACATATAAGTTCTCTAGTCCCTGGTCAGGACATGCTGCAAGCGGAGGCCATCTTAAGGTCTATAAGACGATAATGGTTTAGGGATGTCTCATGACTAAGAGGAGAGGGATGTGATAAGGAAAGACTTGAGACTCCTGAGGGTAGGTGAACAGGTCTCTCTTGTTAGGGATCATTGACAATGACTCTTCAATCTCACTCATAAGCCTCGAGGGAAGCAGATCTATCTTAACTTGAGTCATGCAAAGCCCTCAGATAACTGGGAGCATCAGGAAGATTAACGAACTTAGCCTCATCACGAGTCAGACGAAGACCTCATAAAACGGGGAACCTCAGGGAGAACAGCTAACACTAAATGTTGGTGAATTGCTTGCTTTAATGTTTTGGATTATATGACGTGGAAAAAGTCCTGACTTCATCCACCATAAAGGACACCTGGCATGTTCCCATTCAAAGTGGGAAAGCTTTAAGTTTCTCTCCATTAAGGGAGACACTGGATCTTTGTGTTGAATGTCTTTTATTATGTTGAGTTAGTTCCCTCTATTCCTAAGTTTTTGAATATTTTTATCAGGAATGAGTTTTGAGTTTTTCAAATGGCTTTTATGCAGCAATGTATATAATCATAGGGTTCTTATCCTTTATTTAATTGTTATTGTTATTGTTACTGTGATTATGAGCCATCTAAGTTATTCTGACTAATACTGACCCTCTATGCATCAGAACAAAACACTACCTTAAGATCCTCACAGTTGTTCTTCCCCCCCCCCCAAATATAGATTTTATTGGGGGCTCTTACAACTCTTATAACATTCAACACATCATGTGTCTTAAGCATATTTGTAAACATACTGCCATATTCATTGCCAAATATTTTCTACTTGAGTCATTGGTATAAGCTCCTCTTTCCCCCTTTACTAGGACTCTCCAACACTTAGGGAAATCAATTTTATCAGTGTTTGGACAGTTGTTCTTATGTTTGAGCAAATTGGAACAGCTGCTGTGTCTATGAATATTGTCAAAAACCTTCCTCTTTCTTTCTGCTCCTCTACTTTATCAAGCATCATGCCAGTATCCAGAGACTGCTCTCTTCTGGTAGTATGTCAAAATTAAATGGGATGAAACTCACCAAGCCTGATTTTAAGGATTATACTGGATGTTCTTCTTCTAAGATGTTCTTCTTCTTCTTTTTGAAGTCATTGGTACTTTTAGCATGCTTCCAAATACTATATTTCAAGTACATTTATTTTTCTTTGATCATCCTTACTCAATGACCAGGTAATTGAAAATACCAAGCATGAGTAAGGCTTACTTTAATGCTCAAAGTAACACTCCCCCTTTTTAAGACTTTGAAAAAAATTGTACAACAGATTGACTCAATGTGATGTGCCTTTTGATTTCTCAACTGCTGCTTCCACAAACATTGATTATTGATCCAAGCTGGAAAAATCTATGACAATTTCAGTATTATCTCCATTTGTCACCATCTTATTTTTGATCAACTTGTGAGGTTTTGGGTTTTCTTACATTGAATCATAATCCAGACTGAAGGCTGAAATTCTTGGCCTTCATCAGTAAGTTTTCAAGTCCTTCTGACTGTCAGCAAAGTTGTGTCATCAGCATATCACGTTGTGCTGTTAACCCTTCATTCAACCCTGAGGCCACACTTGTCTTCATGTAATTCAGTTTCTCTGAGAATTTTCTCAGCATATGGATTGAATAAATATGGCGAGAGGATATCACCAGCATGCACATCTTTCCTTATTTTAAGCAAGGAAGTATTTCCTTGTTCTCTTCACATGTACAATTTCCACAAAGGCACAAAGATATGTTCTGGGATTTTCATTTTGCTGAAGGTACCCATTGTTTGCTTTGATCCACATAGTTTAATATCTTTGCATGGCTCAATTAAACATAAGTATTTTCTCCTTACAATCTCAGAAACCCACAGAGGCAGTTCAATCCAGGTTTATAATATTGTTTTGAGTCAGAATTGGCCAGATGATAACATGAGAAAAATTATGCAGAGATCGATAAATTAGCAAGTCGGAATAGAGTCCCAGTGGTTCTTATAGCTTATAATCCTAAAGGGAAGGATTCTTCCTTTCACCCCAATCATTATGAGGAGATTCACACCACTTTGGAGAATCTTTTGATAGTCAGTCAACCATCTGCTTTCTTCCCCAGAAAGTCAGGTCTTCACATCTGCCAACCATTCCTCCACAGAATGATAAGGCCATCCACTCCTGTACAAATTACAGTCTCTGGAACCTGGCATAAAGTTGCTATGAGATAGAATCAACAGGATATTTATTGTTTTATTTGCAGAGATGTGCATATTATGTTCTTTGTTTTATTAAATATTATTTAATTCAGAGCTCTTACCACTCTTTCAACAATCCATGCTTCAATTGTATCAAGGATATCTGTACATATGTTGCCATGATTATTTTCTAGACATTTACCTTCTATCGAACCCTGGTATAAGTTCCTCTCCCCACGCCCAACATCATGACCTCTTCATAAATTATAAATTATTATCATTTTCATATATTACACCAACTGTTGTCTCCCCCCGCACACGGTTTCTGTTGTTCACCTCCCTGCTGGGAGTTGGGGTGGGTAATTATGTGTCAATAATTGCAATCTAGTCACCCTTCCTCCCCTTCTCTCACCCCATTCACGCCCCTGTCCTTCTTGTATCACTACATCTATTCCTGTTCCTAGATTCTATGTGTTTTGAGCTCTTATCTCTTATCTGAACCTATGTACGGACTCTGGTCTAGCGCAGCATGAAAGATAGTACTGGGGTCATGATAGTGCAGGTGAAGCAGTGAATAATGTGTTTCACTGATGCTTTACAGCACCTGGTTGACTCATCACTTCCCTGTGACCCATCCGTGAGGAGTCCCCTTTTCTACAGATGGGTTTAGGGTTTCTACTCATACCCTTATTTGTTTGTTTGCGTTAGGGTTTCTGATGCCTTTTACCTGGTCCTGATAATGCCTCATGATCACATGGGCTGGTGTGCTTCTTTCATGTGGGCTGATGTTTCTCTGCCAAATGGCCAGTTGTTTCATTTCAAGTCATATATGACAACACACTGAATTAGTGAATGAACTCCAGGCTTCTACTCAGGCCTTCCCTTAAGACAGGAACACTTTGTTCTAACAAACTGGCATTCTGTGATGCTCACCCCTCCCAGTACAGTTACTGAAGACAAAATTGATGCATTCACAAATGTGGGGAAGAAAGCAGATAGTGACTGGCAGTACCTCTGTTTTTTGAATCAATGTATTTACATATGTGCATAGCTATGTGTCTACCTCTACATAATTTGCTTCCTAGGCAATCCTGTTGTATCTTCCTTATGTATCACCATCTTGCTTGCCCCATTTCCACCTTGTATTAATTCATTTCAGCTAGATTGCTGTTGCTCCAACACCCCCAAGATCTCTATGTCCTCCTTGTTGATTTTCATTCCCTGTTTATGGCATTGCTTGCCCATTGCCTCCTTCCCCTGCTCCCTTCTCTCCAAAGTCTGTCTGGGACCAGCAGTTTGCTCCTTGAGTTTGCTTTCCAAGCCTGCCTTATATACGGAGGCAAACCAACAATAACAGAGACCAATCAAAAACAAAACAAAAGATTGAAAAAAAGACTGAGAAAAAGAGAAACATACATAATTCCAGATCTGTCTGGCTGATTATCTCCCCACTGGTCTGAGAGGAATTCTGGGAACTCCCCCTCCTGGTCTGAAGTCTTTTCAGGGGTGCTTTTCAGGGATCTGGGGCTTTACTTTGCTCCCATTGCTGATCTGTTGTTCCTTTCTTGGCTTATCTTGTAGTGGGGAGTTCAGACTGGATTAAATCCCTACCATGTATCTAGAATAATGTCCTCTGTCAAGGTACGCTCCATGACATATGTCAGGTGGAGCCTGTGCAAGACCAACCTGGCCCAGGACTGACAGTTTGCTTGGGCCCTGGCACCTGCCTCCTCATTGCCTCCTGGGTGCATACCTGAGTTATGAGCAACCAAAGTCTTCTTTGTGATTAAGGGGCAGGAAGGTGCTGGAGGGCCAGGGAGACCCATCATCTCAATCTCTAGTTGTCCCTGTGGTGATAGCATCCACCCAGTCCTGTGGGGGAGAGGTCACAGACTGACTTCCTTTAAGTGACCTGCCAGTTTCCAGGCTGGAGGTGAAACTGCATGGACCCATGCTTCCTGTCATGTCACCAGGTAGGAACAGCCCCCGTCTCCCTCTCTCTGCCC
>PVJH01040445.1:0-15675 GCA_004026705.1 Nesogale talazaci
TTTTTTTTTTTAACTCAGAAGTGAGCAGGCCCAGGGACGATGACTCAGACCCTAAAACACACCGCATGTTTATTGAGCGTCCACTATGCTCAGCTCTTGTGAGATTTGAGATTTGGATGCGTTATTTCACTCCTAACTTCCCAACAACCCTACTGGGGGAGTCGTCTTAGGATCCCAGTTTTATGAAGGAGGAAACCATGTCCCAACTTGCATGTCACCTCGCTGAAAAGGGACAGACCTGAAGCCCAGGTCTGGTCTGGCTGCCTCCAGAACCACTCTTCACCCCCTGCTAGATCCAAACACCAGTCTATAATTTACAGTTAGGAAAGAGGGGTCCTGGGCTGAGCCCCGGTGGTGTAAGTGGCTGAGTGCGGGACTGCAGCCCGCAGGCTTGGCGATTCAAATCCAGTGGTGGCTCTCAGGAGCAGCACTGGGTAGCACCCACGACCACCAGAAGCAGTGATGCCCCCAAAAAACAAACAAACAAAAGAAAGAGGGGTGCTGGCTTCATTAGAAATCTGTGTCGTGGGGCTGAGCCCTGGTGGCATAAGTAGTTGAGTACGGGACTGCAGCCCGCAGGCTTGGCAGTTCAAATCCAGCAGTGGCCCTCAGGAGCAGCACTGGGTAGCGCCCACGACCACCAGAGGCAGTGAGGACCCCCCTCCAGAAGAAATCTGTATCATGTGATTGGCATGTGTTTCTTGATTTTCTGTGGGACTGGGGGTGGGGGTGGGGGAGACAACAGCCTTCTTTATTATTGAAAGATCATTTTATTGGAGGCTGTCACAGCTCTTAGAACAATCCATACATCAATCGTATCAAGCACATTTGAACCTGTGTTGCCATCACTGAACACTTACTGTCTATTAGCCCTTGGTATCAACTCCTCTTTTCCCCTTCCTCCCCCCACCCTCATGACCCTTTGATAAATTATTATTTTCCTATCTTATGCCATCGCTGTCTCCCCTCCACCATGGTTACAGTTTGGGGGGGGGGAGGGGGAGTGTGATCTCTGTGATTGGTTCCTCTCTTCCCCTCCCCACCTCCCCTCCTAATATTGCTACTCCCATTCCTGCTCCTGGATTCTGTGTGTCAGAACGCTTTTATCTGTACCTGTGCACACGCTCCATTCTAGCCAGAACTGAATAGCCTGGCTGTCGACGTCAAATTATCATCAGAAAATGGTTTGGAATCACACAAGAAGAGAAGTCAGTGTGTTGGTCAGGTCACCCAGCTCATGGCATGCTTGACAATCTCTGCAGAAGGAAGCACCCACCGAAAGCAAGAGGGGTATGCTCACACCAGCAGGGCATATGCCCCCCAGGGCCTGTGAGCTAAAGCCCCCACCCTGTTGCTTACTTGGTCAGCAGACCCTAACTAACTAAGGAGCCCTGGTGGCATAACGGGTTGCAGGAGGTCACCAGTTTGAAACCACCAGCCGCTCCCTGGGGGAAAGAGGAGACTGTGCTCTGGCAGGTCGCACAGGGGCAGTTCTACCCTGTCCTCTGGGAAGACGATGAGAGCACATGGACTCAGTGGCAGTGGGTTTGAGCTGTGTGAGCCCCTAACTACCTTCCCACCGCCGTGCAAGCCTCCACTGCCTGGACCCTTGCCAGCAGATGGGGGCAGAGGTAGCTGGACGTGGTGAATGGGTTAAGCTCGAGTCCAGAAAAGGTGAAGCTGGAAGCCGAGCGTCGAGACGGGTTCCTGCCGCAAAGGGAAACAAGCGGGCGGCCAGAAGCCTTCACGTTTTGAGTCACAGATTCCCTCGAAGCAGCCACTGCTAACAAAATTTGAAAATAAATAAGTCTGTACATTCGTGATGGCGAGGCAGGAAAGCAAATGATTGCAAGCCTGATTAAAAGCACGCTCTGGACTCTTAACAGCCCGTGCATTGTTGGGCAACAGTCCCTGTCCAGAATGTCCTTTCCACATGGAAATAGTGATGGTCACTCCCTCCCTCTGAAGGTTGTCGTGCGTGCTTGAAGGAGCGTGCTTAAAGGAGATAAGAGCTGTCCAGATGTACACCACATCTGGACATGTAATTAGCACTCGGTATCTGGCTTTTGGGCCCTGGTGGCCCCGGGGGGTTCTGACAGGCAGCTACACCTGCTGCTGCTGCTGCTGCTGCCACTGCTCAACTGCTAGCAGTTTGAGCCCACCAAGCCGCCCCCCTTAGGGAGAAAAGCCCGTTGCCATTGAGTCCATGCCAAGTCACAGTGACTCTACAGGACAGCGTAGAACTGCCAGGACTAGCTGTGAGAAGGAATAGGGAGCCCTGTCTTTCTCCCCAGGGAATCCAGGATGGATAAACCTCCCAGGGCCAACAAGGAGAGTAGAAATACCAGGAGGATTAGGGAAGGGGGGTGGGGCGGAGGGAAGAGCATGAGGGAATCAATCATAAGGATCCAACTAGAACCCGCTCCCAGGGGGATAAAGAACGGGAAAGTGGGTGCGAAGTAAAGTGGGTGCGAAGTAACGGAGGATGATGTTAAGATATGGAAATAGCAATCTATAACTTATCAAGAGGGCTGAGCCCCGGTGGCATAGTGGTTGTGCGCGGGACTGTGGCCCACTGGGACGGAGGTTCAATTCCAGCTCAACAGGGGCAAAGGCTGGGCCTCCTACTCCCACCACCCGGGCAGTGATGCCTTAAAAAAACAACAACAAAAAAAAACTTATTAAGAGTTGGGGAGCTGATATCGGGCTCAATTGGGAAGAAAATTCTTTGAAAATGATGATGGTGACATATGTGCAGATGTGCTGGGCACATTGCTCCCACAAAGATTTCCCGTCTTGGAAACCCACACGGGCACGTCCGATAGGGTCTCTAAGAGTCAGAAATGAGGGGCTGAGCCCCGGTGGCGTAGTGGTTGTGCACGGGACTGCAGCCCATTGGAATGGAGGTTCAATTCCAGCTCCACAGGAGCAAAGGCTGGGCCTCCTACTCCCACCACCAGAGGGCAGTGATGCCCCCCCCCCCAAAAAAAAAAACAAAGAGAAATGACTCGATGGCATGAGTGGGGTTTTTGAGAGGTGACCCAAACAGTTGGGCCAGACTGTTAACTTAAAAGATCGGTGGTTCCAAGCCGGGATCCCACAGGACCTCGGAAGTGAGACCTGGTGATCTGCTTCCATTCAGATGGCAGCTCCGAAAGCCCTGGAGCAGTTCTGCCCCAGACACATGGGTCACCCCTCCAGTCAGGATCAGCTCGGGAGCAACCGCCCCCCCCCTCCCCAATGGCAGCATCTGTGACTTGCTCCCTGAGCCTAGGGGGCTCCCCAACTGGAAACTGGCTAAGAAATAAACACTCATCTCTGTCGGCCCGCTAGCTTGCTTCGCCTGGGTGCACACGCTAGCGCTCACGCGCGAACACACACGCATACACAAGGGTGCGCA
This sequence comes from Nesogale talazaci, assembly GCA_004026705.1. Classification (NCBI taxonomy): domain Eukaryota; kingdom Metazoa; phylum Chordata; class Mammalia; order Afrosoricida; family Tenrecidae; genus Nesogale; species Nesogale talazaci. Next base: position 3,401 of record PVJH01040445.1, read on the forward strand.
CATTTTTCCCATCTCCATGGTAACCGCAGCCTCTTCTGAGGTTTGTTCAGACTGAGAACAAAACACTCGCTTCGGTTTCTGTTCTCTGCGGTATGAGGCTCAGGCACTGTCTGGACTGGCCTTCCCACTCCTGCTCTGGGTGGGGGCATCTCAGCAACAGCTTCCTTGAACCTTTGGGGGGTGGGAGCACCAGCTGAAGGGAGCACAGGGGAGTCCACGGAAGGCCTCGGAGGGCTTCCTCCACCACAGGCAGGGCTTGGGGGGAAGCAGTTCAACTACTGCCTACAGAGGACTGACTGTGAGCCAGGCCCGACGGCAGGTGTTGGGACTGGGAAAAGATGGCAGTGCCCGTGCTCACCTGACCTACAACGTGAAGGGAGGAATGTACCGAAGTGGACAGCCAGACACAACCAAAGGGCCATAGAAAGGTGGACTTCAAAGATGATGGGTTCTCCCTGTGAACTCTTAGAAGGCAAGGCACAGTGTGTAGAGACAGAGTCGGGCTTGGAGCAGGGGTAGGGAAATGACCTCACCCAGAAGGGGCCACTTGAACCAACCAGAAAGTTCAAAGGGGCCAGGGAGAGAAAGAATGGGGGAAGGGGGGAGGCACATGCAAAGGGCCAGGGGCAGGAAAGGGTTTGTCTCAGGACATAGAAGGGGAGAGGGGGAGGGGAGGAGGAGTGGAGCCGGTAAAGAGAACTGAGCCAGGAGTTGCGGGCATGGGCAGCTGGGAAGGGTTCCCATAGGACCTGGTATGTGTGTGTGAAGACCCCTCCCCATTCCCACCTCACCCACCAGGCCCAGCTGGCCCGGGCACTCTACGACAACACGGCCGAGTCCCCCCAGGAGCTGTCCTTCCGCCGAGGGGATGTGCTGCGGGTACTGCAGCAGGAGGGCGCAGGAGGCCTAGACGGCTGGTGCCTCTGCTCCCTGCACGGCCAGCAGGGCATCGTGCCCGCCAACAGAGTGAAGCTCCTCCCCACGGGCCCAGCACCCCAGCCCAGCGCCTCCCAGGCACCCCCAGCCCCGCCGGGCTCACCGTATCCAGTCCCAGAGCATGGCAGTAAGGACCAGGAGGTGAGAGCTGGAGACTCTGGGCACAGCCTTGAGCTCTTCCTCTGGGACCTGCCACGTGGCAGGCGGGCGGGCTGCACTTGATCTTCACAGGCTGCTGGCTGTGTGCAGCCTGACTGCCCCCCTTTCCCCGGGCTCTTATGTCCCTGCCAGTACGGGGAAGGGGGGTGGGAGGCCTCTAAGCTCGTTCAAACCAGACATCACCTGGTTCCTGAGCCCCTCCCCCCCCACGCCTCCTGACCCATCCACCTATTTCGCTCCCCAGGTGTACGTGGTGCCACCTCCAGCTCGACCCTGTCCAGGCTCAGGACCTCTGACTGGGCACTGCCCGCCATCCCCGGACCCCATCTACAAGATCCCCAGGGGTGGGACCCAGCAGGCTGCCTGCGGAACTATGTTAGAGGTGAGGGTGGGGACTGTCTTGGCCTGGGCACCTGGAGGGAGCCTGGAGATGACGACCCCATTCCCTCTCTCTCTAGGTCTATGATGTGCCCCCTACAGCCCTCCGGCTCCCCTCCAGCGACCCCTATGACTCCCCCGCCGCCTTCTCCCGTCCTCTGGGCCAGGCGGCCCTCCAGCCTCCTGGAGAGGATGAAGCCCCCTATGATGTGCCTCTGCCCCCAAAGCCACCCCCAGACCTGGAGCCGGACTTGGAGTGGGAGGGGGGCCGAGAACCAGGGCCCCCTCTCTATGCCGCCCCCTCCAACCTGAAGCGGGCGTCAGCCCTGCTCAATCTGTATGAAGCCCCCGAGGAAGTGCTGGCGGAAGGGGACCTCGGGGGCTCCGAGGAGGACATCTACGATGTGCCCCTGCTGGGGCCAGAGGTTCCCCCTTCTCCAGAGCCCCCAGGGGCCTCGGCCTCCAAGGACATGAACACTCTGACCCTGGCTTTGACCAGGAGCCCACCACCTCCACAGAGGCCCCGGCTGCCCTCAGCTGAGAGCCTGTCCCGTCGCCCTCTGCCTGCCCTGCCTGTGCCCGAGGCCCCCAGCCCTTCTCCAGCCCCCTCCCCTGCCCCAGGCCGCAAGGGCAGCATCCAGGACCGGCCTCTGCCCCCGCCCCCACCCCGCCTGCCTGGCTATGGGACCCCCAAGGCTGAAGGGGACCCAGTGGGCAGGCAGGTGGAGAATAACCCAGAGGGACTCAACAATGAGTATGCAGGCATCCCAGTGACAGAAGACTACGACTACGTCCACCTGAAGGTGAGCGCCCATGTGGCAGGGCCTGGGATCCTGGCACTGAGCCACACCACTTGTGCCAGTGCCAACCTACCACCCGCTGACCCCCAATTCCAGGGGATCATGGGAGGGGTGGGAAGGTCCCTGGAGCCACCGGGTCTGGGTCTGCCCTCCCCCCCCTGTGCTGAGCCCTGGGTCCCCTCCTGCAGGGCATGGATAAAACTCAGGGATCTAGGGCCCCGGATAAGGCCTGCCCCAGGGAGCCTGAACTGCCGGAGAGGGATCTTCCGGAGCAGCAGGTAACCGTGGGGAGGTGCAGGTGTAAGAGAAGGGGCCCAGGGAAGGAAGGAAGGAGGAGCAGGAGTTGGGGAGAAGGAGAATTCTCAACCGGAGATGAGGATGGGGTGGGGGGGACAGGAAGCGTCGAGAGGGATTAGAATTCAGTAGGAAGGTGCTGGAACTTGGAAGAGGAGATCGGGACTTCAGAAAGGGGAAAGAATTTGCTGGAGAGGTGTCAGAAAGCCGCAGCCCGGTGAGTCAGCCGGGCTGGGTGACTTCTGAGACGCCTCCCAGCTGTGAATTCCTGGGTTCCTAATCCCAGCTCGCCACCAAGGAGGCATAGCTCGGAAGCCTCCCTCCAGCTGATCTCTGGAACGTGAGGCCGTGGCCCAAGCTCTCAACCCAACAGCTCCCATCTTCTGTGGGGCGTGGACCAAGGACACATGGCATGCATCGACAAGAATATGCTCAGTGCAGGAGTGGGAGCCGGGCTTGGGGTGGGGATGGGAAGAGGCCCCTTAAGGGCGGCTGAGTTTCTTCTGTGAAGGGTAACTGAAAATTTGGAAACAGATAGCACTGACCGTTGCACCCCGTGACAGAAGAACTTGATACCACTAAATTGCACAGGAAAAAAAAAGTTGAGACAACAAATGTTCTGTTACAGACAAGATTTATCATGATATCAAAGAAAAGAAATTAAAAATCAAGTCTTAACAGCTAGTGCTCTGCACTCTGGAGTCTAGCTTCCTAGACCGGGAGAAAATCCATTTGTTCACTTTGTTTTTAAAGCCAAAATCCAAATTCCCAGTTCATCACTCACATGGGGCCTGCCGTGTGCCCAGCACGACCTGATGATCCCTGAGCGAGCTCTCTGTGTTCTCCGCCCCCAGGAGCCCTCCCCACAGCCTGCTGGGGTCACTCTGACCGCTCCCTCCCTGACTGATGGGAGGGCCCAGTCTGAATTCATTAAAATGGCTCTTGATAACGAGCCCTGGGCCGCTGTCAGGTAGGCATAGGACTGCTCACCACTAGGTCCGTGGTTCAAACCCACTCCAGAGAGAAAGCGGAGGCCACCCGCCCCCGTAGTGACTCACGGTCTGGGAAACCCCAGACAGGGTCGCCGAGAGAGGGTCCGACTCGGCTCCGTGGCAGAGGGTGTGAAGAGCATTCCTGGAAAATACACACGAGATTTTTTAAGCCATCGATCTCCCGTACTGATCAAACACAAACCATCGAGTCAATGGCAGCGACTCCCATGGCCACGGCTGATGGTTTTAAACCGCGGGCTGTGTGGGCCACAGGCCAGCGTGTAACCACCATGCCACCAGGGGTCTCCCAGGGAGAGCACTAGAACATCTTAACCCCCTCCTGCGGCCTGCACTGCGTTTCTGCTGGACAGTGCTCGAGTCCCCGTCAGAGCACGGGAGACAGCGTGGTGAGACGTGTCTGAAGTCAGCTCTGAGACTGTGTGCCCCCAGGGGGTCTGGGGTCCCACTGCGCTCTGTGGGCATCTGATGAGTGCACAGGCAGAGGTAAGAGCCAAGGGGCTGTGGAAGGAAGGAAGGAAGGAGAGGCAGCAATGCAGAAGCCCTGCGGGTGGTCCTCAGGGAGCCTACCCACTGACCAGTCCTCTCTGCCCTCAGGACGTCTGCTCCCCCGGGGAGCCGCTGGATCTGCCCGCCGGAGACCTGCAGCTGCTGCACTTCTACGCAGGGCAGTGCCAGAGCCACTACTCCACCCTGCAAGCAGCCGTGGCAGCCCTGATGGCCAGCAGCCGGGCCAACCAGCCCCCTCGCCTCTTTGTGCCCCACGGCAAGCGGGTGGTGGTCGCCGCGCACCGCCTGGTGTTTGTCGGGGATACCCTGGACCGCCTGGCAGCTTCTGCCCCCCTTCGAGCACAGGTCGGCGCTGCCGGCGCCGTGCTGGGCCAGGCTCTCCGGGCCACTGTGCTGGCCGTCAAGGGTGCCGCGCTGGGCTACCCGTCCAGCCCCGCAGCTCGAGAGATGGCTCAGTGCGTGGCAGAGTTGGTGGGGCGGGCCCAGCGATTCACCACCCTACTCACCAGCCTGGCCCCCTGAGCTCCCCGGGTCACTCCCTCCTCTCCCCTCCCTGGCCTGCTACAGGCCCCGCAGGGCCCTGGTGGCTGGAGGGCTCTGTTCCCAGGACTTCGGAGGGCATCATCTCAGCTTCTCACTGAGGCGTCTCCTCCCCCGACCCACAGCTTTTTGTACGAGCCATTTTTGTATAAATTATTTATATTTAATGTTTTCCCTGTTCTGTCAGAGGGGGGCACTGGAGCAGCATTTTCCTACTCCATCTGGGACAGTGTTTGTCAGTCAGCACAGGGCCACATTCACTTCCAGAAACTTGATGCCACAGAGAATCGAGTGACCACCATCGGGGGGAGAGGGGTGGTCACAGAGCCCCTCTCCTATTCCTGCTTCTTGGCCCCAGGGCACTGGGTTCTTGTTGAGTGGACGGGCAGGAGGTTGGCTCAGAATGTGAAGGGCTGGGAGGGCCTCCACCTTCCTGGACAAGGCTGGGCCCCGGGACCTGGTTCTGCAGCTCAAGAAAGCCTGCTGCCCGAGTTGCTGCCTCTGCTTCGTAGGGACCTGGCGGCAGGCCTGGGGAGCACCCAGGTGAACAGGGTGCCGGTAGGATTGGGGGACCGCTTCTGCTTGTTTTCGTCAACAACCTCCTTCAAATATAGTCGGCTCCCATGAAGCGCCAGGCACACTGGTGAAGGGGAGCTGTCGGCGGGCCCTGTGGTGGCGGAGACAGGCAAGATGAGCCTGCGTCCAGTCAGGTGGCGGACGTAAACAGGGTGAGGTGCGGAAATGAACAGGGAAAGCATGACGTGAGGCGCTGGGGAGGACCTGCAGGGGGAGAGGCAGGCAGTGACTCCCGGGCCTTTCCTCGGGCACTTGTCACATCATGTCACAGAGGCTCAGAGAAGGTGGGGCACACAGCCTCAGGTGTCATCTTGAAGAGTTCACCCCAACTGGAGCCTGGTCTCAGCCCTCTCTCCCTTAGGCATCCCCAACATCTCTAGGAGGCTGTTCCGTCCTAGTGCCCATGTGAATACTGTGCTGGAAACCTGCAGTCCTCAGAATTTCTAGAGAAATCAACAAGGCGGGGGGGACCTGGGGTCGCCCCAGTTGTATTATCACAAAGGAAGTGCAAGCCACCAGTCTGTTACTTCCATTCTTTCTCGAGGCGATGGCCTCACATTGGTGTCACTGGTGGTGTTCTGTCTTACAGGCTTGGTCTCTGGGCACCCCCTTGCATCTGCCCGGTCCGTTGTCATTCTTCCGTTCTCCTTCCACTCACAAAGGGGGAGCTCATTTCCAGGTTCTGGGACCACTAAAATCCATCCCTGGGTTGGAAGACTTGGGGGGCCATACCTGCTTCTCCTTTTTTTTTGGGGGGGGGCATCACTGCCCTCAGGTGGTGGGAGTAAGAGACCCAGCCTTTGCTCCTGTGAGCTGGAATTGAACCTCCATCCCAGTGGGCCGCAGTCCTGCGCACAACCACTACGCCACCGGGGCTCAGCCCTGCTTCTCCCTTTTTCATTGAAGATCTACAAGAGACCCTTCAGACGCTCAAGTCTGCATATACCTCCCCTTGGGTCCGCCGCTCGGAGCCCGGGCTCATCTGTGGGTGCAGGTGTCCTGCAGTGTCTCAGGGATCCAGTGAGAACCTAACACCTGGGCCCAGGTGGAAAGCCCAGCGGGGACACAGGCGAGGAGTGTAGGTTGTGCCCGAGTCACAGTACGCCCCGAGGCTGTGCCGGAGTCAGGCGGAAGACATTCATTGCAAAGGGTTTCCCTGAGTTTGGAGACTCAGAACAGAAGAGACCTAGCTGCACGCTTCAGTGGAGAAGAGAGGGCAGCACTCCTTTCTTCTCTCTCGGCAGTCCCTAGGAGGCGTCAGGCCCCTTAGGGAAAGGTGTCTCCAACTTCCAGGTATATATGTACACTCTGGCATCTTGTTAAGATGCAGATTCCGGTTCCAATGGGCCCGAGGGGGGCCTGGGATCTTGTATTTCTAATAAGCTGTCAAGTGCTACAGATGTGGTGGGACTGTGATCTGGGATACGAGTAGAAATTCGAGGGGTCAGGGAAGTCCCTTGAAAGAAAGACGCTTGAGCCGGCAGCTGAAGCCTGAGGAACACTCACTGAGCTGCAGAGGAAGCCTGGGGCTGAGAGGTTTCACACCAGCACTCTGTGGGTGAAGGACAGGGGGAGTGGGGGGTGGGGTGGAGACATGAGAGGGCTTGTGTGTGTGTGTGGGGGGGGGGGGAGGACATGTGTCTGCCATGATGGTGAAGAAATGGCAGGGAAGGCCAGAGAGGGACATGATCAGATCTGCCCTTTGAAACAGTCACCCCTGCTGCCCTGAATAAAACAGAGCTGCATGCTGGATACCACCAAAGAACGAGGGACTCAGCAAGTCCGTGTAACAGGAGGTCGCCTGACTGATGGTGGTAGAGAAGAGGCTGTTCAAAATCTAGAGGAGGTAAAACGGAATCTGGCTAAGGATTAGAGAGGGTAGAACGGAAATGGAACTTCTGTTCACTTCCACTTCTTTCCACGATGGTTTTTGATGCAGGTACCATTCGCAGATGGAAAGACGTGAGTTGGGTCTCGCACCAAGTTCAAGGTTCCACCGTGTAACTCACGGAGCAGGACGTTGAGTCAGAGTCGACTTCATGGGCCTCGGGCTGAGAAAAGAGGTGGGAGCCGGAGAGGTGAATCTGGGAATCGTGCCTGAGGCCATGCCCTGGTCATGGGTGAGACACCAGGGCAGACAGGCGTGTGAGAGAGGGTTCCATCCTTGGCCTACTCCCCCCTCAAGAAAAAAGGACTTCAGGTCCCCCCACCCGGCATGTATAAGCTTTTGTACCACGGCCCGTAGATAAAGTAGAAGTCTCTGCTCTGGCAGCCTGCCTGCCCCACTGTTCCAGTGTGCCAGGGGACCATAGGAACGCTGGTCTAGGACTAAGGCTCTGATTGTGCAGCACTGAATGATGGGGACGAAAAAGATGGTGCCTCTTCCGTGGAGGAGGAAAAAAAAGAGAATGAACCCGAGGGACGTGGAACTTTGCATCCCTGGGAAGAACGGGTTCGGGCAGACGTGGGGGTCAAATGCCAAAGGCAGGTCCCTGAGACCTCCTAAGGGGACATCAGAGCTGTGGGGCATTACCCAATCGCTCCGCCAGATAGGTCTGCAGTGCTGTGACGGCTGCTCTGCCTGCCTTTCTTCCTCCTGCTGGCTCTGGGCCCCCCTGAGTGCCCCAAAGCCTGGGCAAGGCCTGGCATACAGTAGAGGCTTAATGAACTTTACTGCACGGAGGGAGGTGGGTGGATGGATGGCGAGGTGATAAATGGCGATATGGGGAAGAGGTAGAAACAGAGGTGACAGCTCTCCCCCCCCCGCCCCCCACCACACCACACACTCTTCTCTAACAACCGCGCCGCCCACCCCCCCACCCCCGTCCCACCCAGCTGTCTCTCCTTTTTACCGCAGTGGCTCGCAGACCCAGGGAACAGGCGACAGAGCCCCATCCCCTCCTCCCCCGTCCCGGCCCCCCTCGCTCTTTCTGACGGAGAGTCTGGACCGAAGGTTCTGCTGACGTAGGAAGGGGAGGAGAGTCTGGAGGAAGGGGAGGCGACGGCTGCGCACTGCTCTTCGCAGAGACGAAGGAGGCGCCCGCGGCTGCAGAGGCGCAGAGCGGGGTCTCCGAGGTGTGCGAGCACCCGGGCGCGCCACTGGGCCAGAGGACAGCGCATCCTTTCGGCGCGGGCCAGCAGGGCCCTTGGCGATCGGCAAGCTGGCTCCCCGGGTGGCCACCGGGACCCCCGAGCCCAATGGCGGGGGCGGCAGCAAAATCGACAGCACAGTCGAGATCACCCCCAGTCCTAGTGGAGTAAGTGCCCGCGCCCCGGGAAGCTCCGCCATCCGCCCCCCTGCCTCCCCCGCCCCCTGACCTGTCCCCCGTCCGTGCCCCCCCCCCCGCGCTCCCCGCGCTGCGGGGTCTCGCGTCACCCTATCTTTGCCCCTGCCTCCCCCCTCCCCCCTCCAGCAGCAGGTCGGGACCCTCGGAGATGCGGTGCCCACGGAGCAGCTGCAGGGTGAGCGCGAGAGGGAACGGGAGGGGGAGGGCGGCGACGGCATGGGCAGCAGCCTGTCGCTGGCCGTGCCCCCCGGCCCCCTCAGCTTTGAGGCGCTGCTCGCCCAGGTGGGGGCACTGGGCGGCGGCCAGCAGCTGCAGCTTGGCCTCTGCTGCCTGCCCGTGCTCTTCGTGGCCCTGGGCCTGGCCTCGGACCCCATCTTCACGCTGGCACCCCCACTGCATTGCCACTACGGGGGCTTTCCCCCCAACGCCTCCGGCTGGGAGCGGCCCCCCAACGCCAGCGGCGTCAGCGTCGCCAGCGCGGCCCTAGCGGCCAGCGCCGCCAGCCGCGTCGCCACCAGTACGGACCCCTCCTGCAGCGGCTTCGCCCCGCCGGACTTCAACCACTGTCTCAAGGACTGGGACTACAACGGCCTGCCCGTGCTCACCACCAACGCCATTGGCCAGGTGAGGCGCCCGGAGGCCCGCAGGTGCGGGGGGGGGGGGGGGGGGGGGGGGGGGGGGGGGGGGGGGGGGGGGGGGGGGGGGGGGGGGGCAGCGGAGGCGGGGGCCGGGGGGGGCCGGGCTGGAGGCGGGCCGAGGCCGGCGGGGGCGGAGCCTCACACCTGCTCCGCCCCTCTCACATCCCCAGTGGGATCTGGTGTGCGACCTGGGCTGGCAGGTGATCCTAGAGCAGATCCTCTTCATCCTGGGCTTTGCCGCCGGCTACCTGTTCCTGGGCTACCCTGCGGACAGGTGAGGACGGCCTGGGCACTGGGCCGGTGGTGCCAGGACGGCCGGTCCAGGGGCTGGCCTTCCCAAGAGGCTGGACTCGGCGGTATTCTCTGGTCAATGGCATGCAATCTCATCCCACCTCACCTGCGGTGCCTCTCCATCCCTCACCCACACAAGGAAACGGGGCTGCCCCCCCCCCCCCGGGGATCATTAGCCTCCTGCCCATTGATCAACAGCCCTAGAATCCATGGCTTGGTGGTCTTCATCCACAAAGCTCAGTCAGCATCCTCTGCTCCTGTGCTCAGCACCATCCCTGTGTAGGAGCCTGCCCACATGAACTACACCTCCATTTCAAAAGCCTCATTCCTAAAGGGCAATATATTGATTTATAAATGTCAATAACCCAGTTCCAATTGACCCGTCGTGCCACCCTAATCAGTGTTCCACCCCCATGACTCAATTGCTTCTAAGAACAAAAGCCTCTGCTCCTAGACTGCACAGTCAATGACTCAACCCTCGGGGGTCAATGGCCCCTAGATTGACAGCCCCATCTTCGTAGATCCTCAGAGCTCTCAGAGCCCCCCTGGACCAAAAAGCCCATTCCCACTGAGCTGGTGGCCTCGGCCTCAACGCCAACGATGGATAGCCCACCCAAGCAACCAATAGCTCTTTCCGTGGCTGGAAATAAATCCTTTGATCCTCTTATTAAGAAAACCACCACCACGGTTCCTTGTGATTTAGGTGAAGGTTTACAGAGCGGAGCATCCAACACTTCACACACGTGGTGTCCCAGCGCATCCACTGCAGCCCCCTCAACCTACCACTGTTTATCTCACTTCCTCCCGTTCACCTTCCTCCCGAACCCTCTTCGGTAAAGGCTGTGCTTTTGATCTGAAGTGGTTGATTCATGCCAACTCAGGTGAGTCCAATCCCAGATCTGAAGGGTGGCTAAGGGGAGGCGTCCCACCAGTCTCTTAATTAATAAGCCTCCTTCATTTCTTTTGTGATTTCGAGTTCTCTGCCCCATTTTCCTCCCATTCTGTGCAGGACCTAGGAATGCCATCCTTTTCACAGCAGTTGCTAGTGGTAGCTGGGCTCCCTGGGCTCCACGTGGCTGCCGGTGGAGACTGGTGTTTGTGAGACCCTCGCATGTGTCTCTGTGACTCCGTGCCACGAAGTCATTTGCTTCCGTCTCCACTGCTAATAGATTCTTGGATTCCTCCCCACTGACCTGTGCTGTGGGCCCTCCAGTTGATTTTAGCTCACAGCAGCCTGATCGGAAAGACTAGAGCCTGCCCCCGAGGAAGCGACCCTTCTCTGAGCACCCAGTCTTTCCTTCCGCAGAGCATCTCACGGGTTCAAACCACTGCCCTTTCGGTCAGCAGCCAAGCACTTCACCAAGATTCCTTCTCTACTCTAGAGTCCTGTACAAATTAACGAACAGTTCTACTCCCCTGGATCACAGGCAACCAGTATCCCAATTCCCTAAAATCAATACTGTCCTCACAGGCCATAGTCACATACCGCTAGGGCAGGTGACCCCCAACCCACAGCTCACTAGACCTCCTTGTCACCAATCGTCTCCTCCCCACAGACCAGTCCCCTTATTTCTTTCATCTAACGTCCTCCCAACTGAGCTATTTCACCCCCCACCTCCGTACCCTTATTTCTATGGGGAGATAGACTAGTCACCTCAACTCTGGAACAATGGCCTCATCCCCAAAGATTAATAAATCAAGGACCCCTGGTGGCGGAATCCAGTAAGCACTGAACTCCAGGTCAGGTGTTCAAACCCACCCCTGGAAAGAAAGATGAATTTATCCACTTCAGAAACCCAATGTGAGCTCATGATGAGTCGAAATCTACTCAAAGGAAGTTTTTGAATTTTTAAAAAAATCAGTCGTCCCTCCCACATTCATCCAGAGGCCCTTCCCTATGGGGAAACCACCTTATCCCACTGAGGCCACAGCCTCACTTGTGTGGCTCAGTATCCTTTCCCACTGACCCTCCCTCTGTCTTCCCTTCCACGGATCGTGGTCTTCCTCCCAAAGATCAAGAAGGGTCAGTAGCTCTGTCCTCATTAATTGTCAGTGACCGTCATGGTGACCAAGACTTTCATCCGGTTTGTGACTCCACTCTCACTGTTGATTCTCAGGGACCAATAGACTCAGCCCCACGACCAGTGGCCCAGTCTCCAAAGAGTACTAGCCCCATGACGCCCTGTCCTGACCAGGGACTTCATCCTCACTTATGCATCAACAGACCTCCACCTCGTCATAGTCTCCACCCCATGGCACAGTGGCCTCATCTCCAAAAGTTAAGAATGGCTGGGACTCACCTTCACAGAACCATAGCTGCAGACCGGTGTACCCAGGACTCCATCCTCTTTGACCCGTCAGCGCCCCCAAGGCAATATCCCATCCCTTCTGACAGGTGGTCTCACTTCTAGAAATACCTAGTGCCTTTTACCCCTGACCTTAGGTTTCATCCTCTGAACAAACGCCACCTCCAGTAAGCAGTCATCAGACCCCCACTCCGCCAGCATCCCCACCCTTCTTATCATCTCCTGCCTTATCAGTTCACCTTTTACCCCCCACCTGCAGCCTCCTCCTCTCTGCCAACTTTGGGGTGGGGGCTGAGCCCCACCCAGGAGCTCCTCACCAAAAAGTCCTTTCCTCTCGCAGGTTTGGAAGACGAGGGATTGTGCTGTTGACCTTGGGGCTGGTGGGTCCCTGCGGAGTGGGAGGAGCGGCTGCCGGCTCAGCCACGGGCGTCATGGCGCTCCGCTTCCTCCTGGGTTTCCTGCTCGCGGGCGTTGACCTTGGCGTCTACTTGATGCGTGAGTGTCACCTAAGGCAGGATTCCTCTCTTGAATTTCACGTTGGCGGGACCGC
>PVJH01040446.1:0-15674 GCA_004026705.1 Nesogale talazaci
CGGGCGGGGGGCGGGGCTGGGAGACCCCATGACGTCACCGGGCCGGCCCACATCCTGCTTAAGAAAGTAAAGAGACGGTAACGTGAAGCTGCGGCCCCGCCCGTCCCCGCCCCTCTTCCGGGACCAACCGCCCCCAACTGCGCGACCCAGCCAAGCCCTCTCGGGCCGCGTGACCCGCCGGGTCCGCCCTCCACCCCCGCGGGGCGCCAGTCCCGGAGCCGGCGCGACCCGGGCCCCGTCTCAGTCCCTAGCCACGCCCTCCCCTGGCCAGCGCTCCTCCTTCCGCCCCCGCCCCTACGGTCCTAGCTGCGGTCGGGAGGGGCGGAGCCGCGGGAGGGTGGCCCGGGGGAGGTGCGGCTCGGCCCGCCCCGCCGGGGAGACCCGGGCGCAGGTTCCGCACGAGAGTCTCCAGGGCTCCCACCCCGCCTCGACCCGGGGGAGGGCCTACGGCCCGGCCCGCCCTGCTGGGCCCGGCGCTCCGGGCGTCCCCGGCCCCTCCCCCCGCCCTGACTCCGCGGGGGACGCCCCCTCCCCCCTCCGGTGCCCTCCCCGCCTCCCGCCCCCGGGGATCCCCTGCCGCCCCGCCCACCCGCGGGAAAGCCTCCGACCTTCGGCCTCCCTTTTCCCTAGCCGGCCGGCCACCTCCTCCCGTCGCCCCTAAAGACGCTAAACGTGCCCTACTCTGCCCCAGGGGAGAGGTAAAGCCCGCGTCCGCTCGCCCTTCCACGGCCCGCGATCCCGCCGCCAACCCCGCTGCCTCGCCTCGCCGGGCCGCCCGGACTCCCCCCCGGCGTGGCCGCCGGGACCATGCCGCGGCTCGGGACTCGGGAGGCTGCGAGCGCCGCGGCTTCCCCCCCGCCCGGCGCGCCTCCGGCCCCCGCCCGCGCGCCCCGCCGCTCCCCTCCCCGCCCCCGGCCCGCTCCCCCTGTTTAATATTTCAGCGCCGGGTGGTTGGAGTGTCAGTCGCCGGCCTTTGGTGGAGCTGCTGCTGGGCGGCGGCGGCGGCGGCGGCGGCGGCGGGCGGAGGGCCGAGCCAGGGACGCAGGGAGCCGGAGGAGGAGGTTATGTTTGTGTTTGAGGTTGTCAAGTGAAGGAGGGATCCCAGGCGCCGCCGCCGCCGCCGCGCGGGGGTCGCGGAGATTCCGAGCTGCGGCCGCCGCCATCAGCAGCGCAGCTCCTGGGCCGGTGCAGCGGCCGCGGCTCAGCCGGGCGTCCTGGCCGCAGGTTCGACGCGGGCTCCGCGGCGGGGGCGCTGCAGCCGAGAGGGCGGGGGAGGGCCAGGATCACCCCCTCCGCGGGTGGGGGCCGGGGGGGGCGTGTGTGTGTGTGTGTGTGTGTGTGTGTGTGCGTGCGCAACCGCCGACCTTGCAGAGGGGCCGGCTCCGTGGGGGGGGGGGCACGTCCCACTTCGGGGTGCCCTCGCCTCGCGCGCCCGCGCGCGACCCGAGCTGCAGTCCTGCGACCCGAGCAGGTAGCGAGCGGCCCGGCCTCCCCGCCCGTGTTCCAGCCGCAGACGCATTTTGCACGGGGGTGGGGGGCTGCGGGAGAGCAGGCCTCGGCTTCGCAACCTCCCGGCTTTGTGGCTGCCTTTCCCTTTCGGTCTGCGCTCGCAGCGCCTGTTTACTCCGGGCCACCTGGGTAGTTCCATTCCGGGCTGGGAGGGAGCGCCCGCAGCTGTCGGGAAGGGAGCGGTGGGTTCGGGTGAGTCGGCCCGGGCTCGCCTCGGGGTCGGGGTCGGGCTCGGGAAGGAGTTGCTGGCTGGAGAGGGGAGGGGACGGCAGTGGAGCCGGCGGCGAGGAGGAGTCTCGGGGCTGCCGCGCTCGCCTCCTCTCGTCCTCTCCTCCGGCTCGCCGCATCCACTCCGGGCTCCTTCCTGAGCTGGCACTTCCATACCCCCCTCCTCCTGGCATGCGAAGCGCTTTGTTCAGTGCAGCGTTGCGGAGGGGTTTTCCCAGGCTCCGCCCTCCACATTCATTCATGTTTTTTTCTCCTTGCAACTGTCTTTACGCTTTTTGATCGTGTCATGTTTTCGCTCCGTGTAGTATTTCTTTCTTTGCTGGAAAGGAACGGCTTCTCACTGGCCCTAGTCGCTACAATGCTCCTGCCTTTGAGGATGCACGCTTCCTCCCTTACGGGGATGTAAGCCTGGGATGGACCGTGAGGGACAGTGGAGACAGGCTTGAAAAGGGGTAGCAGGGAGTAGTTAGCGATTGAGAATTTGCATATTTTACATTTATGCTCTGAATCGTGTGACATCACGTGGTTGGATTACAATCGGAGTTCTCGATTTAAAAACTTGAAATTGTCGAGATCATTTTGAAGCTGAGAGTTTAATAGAGAAGCGTTTAGAAATTTATTTGGCCTTACGGTCTCTAAATTCACTCTTAAATCAGAAGCTTCCTGGTAAATGCCGCTTTAGTGCAGGCAGTGTTAAGGGAAAGGAGTATTGGAGATGTCATTTCATGGTTTTTATTCCAACGAAGAAGCCAGATGTCTCTGTGCTCATGTGAACATACAGTGCTAAAATAATGAAGTCCATGGTAGCATTTTCTCTCTGTTCTTTCCCTGTTGTGATGAAACCCTAATTTCCCAAGTCCTTATACCAGGACATGAGACATACCCTTTCCCAGGTGGCCTCTCCGAAGGAGGATTCATACACGATCATTTTTGCATGGCAGGCTGTAAGTGAAACGTGTGCATTGTTTGGTTGAATCCTTATAGCCTTCTGAAGTGCATTCTTTGATTGCCTTGATCATCGGAGAGGCTAGACTATGTGAAAATAATCACACAGTAGGTTGTAAAGCCTGCCTTCGAACTCAGTCCTGTTTGACACCAAAGCGGAGTCCTGCCTTACTAAACTGCACATAACCAGTCTCTTGAAAAAACCCTACCAGAAGGCAGTATTAGCCATCTCCTCCAAAGAAGGAAGCACTGGAAGTAATTGAGCTACGTTTCTTAGTCACTGACCTTAGGCAAGTTACCTAACCTCTCCAGGCCTGGGTTTTCTTATCTGTAAAGTGAGTAAAAGATATCTACCTTATCAGCTATTGTAAGGGTTAAATTAGGTAATATGTAGAAAGTACCTGGGCTCCCACTGGAAGCTCAATGTGGTCTCTTGTTTCTTCTACAATACCAGCTATCATTGCCAAAAGTTTCAAACAAAGCTCAGGTATCCCATTTGTGAGTCTTTGCTTAATAGTTGAACACCGTTTTCTGGTACATGTCGTCATACCAGGCTTTGCTTATCAGCTTTATTGCAGGAAGTTAAAAGTAGAATTTTAGTGCTAGAATCCTGGAGAATCTAGTTTGAGAGGAGGGTGAGTTGGCTACAAGACAGGACTGAACTCCATAGTGTCTTCTTGATGGGCGTGGAATACTAGGACTTCCCAGGTACTGTTAGGTGGGTTTGAAGTGTCAACAGCAGCCTAGTACAAATGGACTCCTTAGGTTGCTGTAGCACTGGCATATTTTATTTGAGATTGCTTTATTTTATTTTTTTAAAACAAGACAGGACTGAACTCCATAGTGTCTTCTTGATGGGAGTGGAATACTAGGACTTCCCAGGTACTGTCAGGTGGGTTTGAAGTGTCAACAGCAGCCTAGTACAAATGGACTCCTTAGGTTGCTGTAGCACTGGCATATTTTATTTGAGATTGCTTTATTTTATTTTTTTAAATGTCTGCGTCAGGACAATCAAGGTTAAGCCTCAGTAACAAAAGTTCCCGATTCTCAGTGAATTAACAAAACAGTTTTCTTGTTTGTGGAGCAGGGATGGTTCTGGGGCAGAGTCCAAAGAAAACTGGTGTGTGCAGGAGGAAGGAGGGGGCAACTATCTTGCTTGGGTAATTAAACGCTCCAGGGAGGAAGGAGTGCCCCTTTCTCCCACCCAGATCGCTGACCTGAAGGGGTCATGCATGCATTTCAGAAAAATTGGGAGAACCAGAGAGTGCATTTGTACCGTGAGCCGAGAAGGGTGAGCAGCATTGAGAGCCCCAGCGTTGAAAACAAAAGGAATGTACAACTACCCATGGCCCTCAAAGAGCTTATAAATGGCTAGGCATGTGCAATGTGCAGTATTTTGATAACCTAGTTCATAATTTAATTGCACTTAAGAGTGTCTTGAGGCTGAGCCCCGGTGGTGTCGTGGTTGTGTGCGGCACTGCGGCCCACTGGGATGGAGGTTCAATTCCAGCTCCATGGAGCAAAGGCTGGGCCTCCTACTCCCACCACCTGAGGGCAGTGATGCCCAAAAAACCAAAAAAAAAAAAAATAGTGTCTCGAAACCCAGTTCAGTGACATTTTCTATTTTTCTCTGATAAACATAAAGGGATTTTTTCCCTCCTGTTAACAAAAAGGCCTTGTTATTGGCAAGCTAACTGGTCCTATTGAAAGCAAGTCATCTATTATAGCAGCGCCCCTTTCCCTTAGGATCTTTGCTTGAATTTAGGGTTATGTTTTACAACATAACCTGTGAAAGGTTTTTTCCCCTTTGCAGGCATTAATACAGAATTTTCCTCCCCCCACTCCCCTTCCAGCACATGGATTGATCGATGTCAGTTGAGTGTATGGAGCTGCCTTTCTGTGGCCTGCTTCTTCTACAGTTTCTAAGAAGAAAAAGTTACCTCTGAATCGAAGATGCCACGAACGAAACAGATTCACCCTCGAAATCTAAGAGGTAAGGTTTTCCGTTATCTTCCTAAAAGGAGATACAGTCATTCCATAGATGGAAGGCCTCACATGGATCGTATAATGAAGAATCTTTTTGGTGGTAGACATGGCAAGATTTTTTGGACGCTTATCCGGCTAGCGCTGGTCCCGTTTGTCTCCACAGCTACTTGTCCGGCACAATTCCTGCCTGTTAGGAAAGACCTCATGGATAACTACTGAGGGGCTTAATTGAATCTGACAAAGTTACTGTACCTTCCCAATAGTGAGATGGGGTTATTAAAACCCAAGGCCACCTATCTTATAACATGGACCTTATTTGGATCATGAAATGAACATGATGGCCACCTACTTTTGTTGTTGTTAGCTGGATCACCATTAATTCTGTGTTTATTTTTCCCACTCATACGGATACTTCTTCTGTGCTTTATTTTTGTACTGCTCGATATGCTAGATTAACCAGTGATGAAGGGAAGAAAGTTGTAGTTGACATTTACTCAGAACTTGGAGGCAGAGTGACCTATTTTCCAAGAGGAAGCAGTGGGTCAAAAAATATATGCCTATGACACATTTCATACAGACTGAGAACGAAAGTGTGCCACCTAACTGCAGAGACATTTTTAGACTAGAAGAGTAGACTCTGTTAGCCTTGGGTTTAAAAAGGTTTATAATGTTTTAATGGGTTGTATCAATTTGGAATACCAATTATCTTTTATATTTAATGCTAGCAACAGAATGTAGCTGTGTTCAGGAATGAACTGTTCCAGCCAGCAATTCCAAGCCTAGTAAAGGATTTTATGAAATATTTACTATAACAAAGAGAAAAACATTCCCAAGCAAATGCAAGGCAAGGAGTGACTGAAAAACCCAAGAGATTAATTGAAAATCTCTTTTGAGGCACTCCATTTGGCCAGTTACCATACAGTGGTCTCTGAAAGCATGATCAATTTTGTAGCTTGTTTGAATCTGAAAACAGTGCTTGTTTCCTGCCTGAGAAATGGGACTCACACTTTGCTGTTGGAGGTTAGGCCCAGTTCAGATTGATGTGTGCAGTGTGGGAGCTTAATGAGGTGAGGATTTGGATGGAGAGCAGCAAGTGTAGTGGGTGATTTATTATTTTTTTAGCGGCACATAGAAAACATTGAAAATGGAACCTGTGCTTCTTTTTCTCTTTCCCTGAAGGCTGGGACTTCCTTTCATTTGCTGCTGTGCACAGGGCCTTATCACCCAAGGGTGTAAGTGCAGGGCGGCCTTGGAGCCCTAGGCGGTGATTTTTGAGTCATCTGTTCAGAGGGGGCATGTGGTTCCAATTTGCACAAAAGAAGTACCACGTAAGCTCTCAGCATCTGCCCTCGGCTAACTGTATCAGGCAATTAATTGGAGTCCCTGTATTTGTTGAAAGAATGGATAATATGGTTGGGTTGAAAGTATTAGAAGATGATAAATATTAAAATGCAAATGCTTTATTCTAGATTTCTTGTTTCTCACATTAAAGTGTGTACCTTATATTGTCGATTATGTACTAGAATGAAAAATAGTCACTATTCAGGCCAGTGACTCTTCCTTTCTGCATTAAATAAATACTTAACAGCTGTTGTTTGAACACCAGTCCCCCTCACTATAGTAGGTTTCAGGGATAAAATGATAGTAAAACCTGGAATTGAGGAGGGGAGATAGGTAAAAAATGTAGCTACAGAGACATGGGAACTCCACTGAAGGCCCCTGTTGTGTTCTGGTTCGGAGGGTGGCTCATGGGCTGGGCAAATAAGTAGTGAGTTAGGGGAGAAAATGCATTACCTAAGCTGGTTTTTTAAGGCTGAGACATTATTCAGGAAACCGACAAGACAGGTGAGTGCATTTCATCCTGGGTTGGGAGTTTGTGGACTAACTGTGGGGCACAGGGATTCTAAATTATCCACCATGACTGCATTCTGGAGGGAAAGTGGTAGGAGACTAGAACTAGAGAAATCAAATGATCAAGGACTGTCGGAGTGAAGGCTAAACTCAGGATGTAGGCTAAACATTTTCATAGGGAAATGGGCTTTTCTGAAATTAAAGTTGTTGTCAGAGTGAACTTGAAATTAATGGTTTTCTGGTCATCTCATGGAAAGTCTAGAAAGTGGTGTGTGGAAGTAGATAGGTGCAGACAGCACTCTTCATTCTATATCTGATGGGCCTACAGACTCACGAGACTTGGGAGAGAGGCAGCTTGGGGGTACAGGGGGGATGGGGGTGGAAAAGAGTGACTCCCAGCTCACTCAGGTGAGTGAAGGTGGCCCACACTGGACTCGGAGTCAACAAGGGCACACAGGCAAGGAAGTGTCAAGGCAGAATATCTTTCACCTTCTGCCAGCCAACTCTGGGTGTTTGCAGAATGCTCAGCTTTCTTTGAGTCAAACCGGACTCACGGTGTGTTTGCAAAGAACAAAATGTTGCCTGTCCCAAGGCATCCTCACTCTTGCTGGCAGAGTTAAGTGTACATCACCAAAAATTTGATGTCTGCACCGTCCAGTGAGTGAGCCCTCCCGCTGACTGGTCCAAAGCAAAGGAGTTGGACAGCGTTCTGTTGTGAAAGCCTACGTGAGGCTTTCATTGGCATCTGTGTGGACGTGGGTCACCAAGTCTGCGTTCCTAGTTTGTTTCCATCTGGAAGTTCCTCTGAACACCTGTCCACCCTGCTATTTGGCATATCAAATGGCATAGCTTCCAACATCCATCTCAGAATGACAAGCTGATCACTGACTGGAGTTAACAGTCTGTCCCTGGGAGCCCAAGTGAGCAGGTAAAGGTTAGCCACTAAAATTAATTTTCCAGCATTCCTTTGAAAGGTGTCACGGTAGCAATTTGGATCAGCACATTTGTTTTGTTTTACCTGTGGTCCATTGCTGTGACTGAGAGCAGACAGGTTAGTAAAGAGGAATCGATGGGGAGAGGGGGAAGCAGGGCTAGGGAGGGAGTCCCAGACCGGCTTGGCTTCCTGTAGTCAGTGTGGTGTGCACGCTTGTGGGTCTCTGTTAGGGCTCGCATTAAACTGTCCTCTCTTCTTAGGGGTCCTGGGAGTGTAGTTTGTGAAGGACTTGAAAATTAAGTCAATACTAAAAGTTCCACATTAAAAAACAACAAGACCCTGCATTTACATGCTTCTTGTGTTTTCTTAACCGTTTTTACTCTGAAACCAAATTGGGGTAGTGGTTACTCATTGGGCTGTGAGCCTCAGGGTTTGCAGGTGGAATCCACCCGCAGCTCTGCAGGACAAAGACTGGGCCTAAATGCCCTTAAACAGTGACTGTCTTGGAAACGCATTGGGGGTTGCTATGAGTCCGCGTTGATTGGCCAGCAGTGAGTTTTGGGGCTTTTTGCTCTAAAGCTGGGAGTGGATTTGCAAAGCCACAAGATCCACGCAGTGTAACTTTCTGGAATGGGCACTTGACTTTGGGGGAGCCTTACATATCCAAATATGTGTCTGTATGTGTAAGCATTGAAGCATTGTACAAGTATGAAAGAATACTGTCATAGAATCGTATGCTTAATTTGTATGCATTTTAAAAGCTTGCGTGCACACTTTATGGTTCCAACAGGAGATCCCAGTTTGCCCATCTCTGCCATTAGAGGTTCTTTGGTAGAAAAGTTTGAGAGCTGAAATATCAGGGCCAGGATGTGGATTTTTACATCAAGACTGACTTAGATCTGAAGAGCTACCTGTGCTCTTTGTAGGATAGGTGCTTGGCAGGATTCTGGTCTCCTTGTCATTGGCTGTAGCATATAGATGGGACCCTTACCTGGTGTGCCTGTTTCTGGTTTGTGAGATGCAGGTGGGTGGAGTTGCACACCGACGAGCCCATGTGAGGTTGACTAAGACGGCTGGCAGAGCATGCAAGGAGTGCTTGGTGTTCACTAACAAGGCACTGGGTAGTCCTGGCTCATTAGAGGAGGGCCTGTTGACCAATGTGCACAACTCCACAGCGTCCATGCTTGGGTGTAGGGAATGGGGAATTCCTCTGGCTGCCATTCTTCACCAAGCCCTTGTTTGGTGGAGAAGCAAGGCTCCCCTGTCCCTTCACCTTTCCCAGGGCTTGGAGTGGTCTCTCGTGGCATGGTGTGGAGGAACCAGTTGTATGTAGGGGTCTGCTCAGGATAGAGGTCTGTCTTTAAGCTATGCCAAATATCATTGTGAGTTTGCCTTCAACGTTTTTGGATAAAGAAACAGATGTTGCCCATTCTAATTTGCATTTGGGCCTCAGGTTGCAAAGACTCACTGTTGTCTCCCTTAACATTGGAAACTGGCGTGGAAAATGCCAAGGGTCGATGCACCTTTTGCAAAGCCTTCTTTGAGAACTTGGTGTAGCAGATTTTCATTTGCGTGGCAGAGGGTGGTTAGACGGAGAACTTGCCTTTAAAAGCCCCTGTAT
This sequence comes from Nesogale talazaci, assembly GCA_004026705.1. NCBI lineage: Eukaryota > Metazoa > Chordata > Mammalia > Afrosoricida > Tenrecidae > Nesogale > Nesogale talazaci. The sequence continues at coordinate 9,075 of PVJH01040446.1, forward strand.
TATGATGTGATCAGACCAGAGCCATGATGGACACAGGAGGTCGCAAGTCCGAGGTTGACTGAGGAAGCGTGCTCAGTTTGACCTCTGAATCTGATGAACCAACCGTCTTTTGCCCTTTCAGGAGTTCAGTGTGCAGACCTTGTTCTTTCTGGAAGCTTCTCCACCATTCTTCCTGCTCCCTTCATTTCTTCTGTTTTCCTTCTCCATGTGAAGGAACTTTCACCCCTTTGAACTTATTTTTCCCTCTCCTGCTCTTTTCTCCCCTGGCGAAAAGTCTCTACTCCCACCTCCCACACTGCTCACGTCCATAGTACTGAAAGGATACTGCATCTGCTGTAGCACTATTGCCTTAGCTGGGTTATAAATTCCTTATCAGAAGCGACGGTTAATTATCTCTGCCTGCAAAAGCAGATATCTGCAATATGTTAGCGTTTAAAGCAAAATGACGGTTAACCTTACTTATGCTCATAAAATTCAAGTTTTTAAATATTTAGTAAGAAATGTGTCCTTGGTTCTTCGGTGGCCTCTGACCGAGGCACCTGCTATGACGTAACTCTTTAATTGCCTCACGAGATAAATCAAGAGGTGATTATTAACTTTTGTTTCACATGGTACATTTAATTAACGTGACCTAAAGAGCTGGGACACACTGCTGTGTGGCTTGGACTAAACGGGGAGTGTTTTCCTTGTCCGTAGACTGGAGACAATCGTGCAGATTAGATGATATGATGCACGTAAAGCGTTTGGCACAGGGCCTGACCCCGGGTAAACACGCAGTGCTCTCTTTCAGAAAGAACTGGTTTATGTCAGACTCGGGGTTGCCCGTGCTTTGTAAACAGAGGTGCTAGGAATCGGAACTTGAAACCGGTGACTGCATGTTTACACTGCCTAAAGAAAGCTGCTACCGCGCTCACTGCTGATGCCTGCCCCTCCTTTTGTCCTGTTCTTGTTCCAACACTCAACGATTCGGGAATTGCAAGATAGAGATCCGTGCAGGAAAAAATTGGGGAAGGAAACTTCTTCCCCGGCCTTCTGCCTCAATGACTGTTTCCACTTCAGCGCCTTGCACCCTTGCTTGCTATTATGATGACGTTGAGTGAGACTCAGCCTAGCAATTTCTCTGTTTGGGCCCAGTTGTCAAAAAACTGTGAGGCCTTGTCATTTGATGTCGTTGCTGTGTGTTAACATGCGTCAGCAAGGTGGGTCGAGTGGGATTGCTATGTCATCAGGTGTGTTTCAGGTGCGAACTTTCCACCCTCTGCTTCCTGCTGGTCTGACACCAGAAGACACTCGGGGAAGTTTTCAGGACTGATCGGATTAAGACGACTATGTTTTATTTTTGGTTGAAGGGTGAGCGCACCCCAGTGATTGTTTTGTAAAATCTTCGGGCATGTGTGCAATCTTGTTTCCTAGGGAGTTGACTGTTCCCCTTATAGCCAACATCAACCAAAAGCCAAACCCGGTGCCCCTGAGCCTGCTCTGACTCAGCGTTGAGTTAATGTTGCTGCTTCTCACACTGGCATCCGGGGTCAGCAGCCCCACACTGACAGCCTTACAATTTAAGAAGTGAGCAATCCAATAGGGAAAACCACCCCAGTTATTTTTTTGGGGGGGGGGGTATGGAGGGGTAGGTGGGGGCAGGATCTATAGGAAATAAGCAGTAGCTTCAGAAATAATTTTTGCTGATAGAGGATGAAAAATAAAAGCACTGAAGTTATTAGGAACTATCATGTAAATAGCTCACATTATTTAGTTTGACTAGTATAACAAAAATGGGACTAGATTTAATCTAGCCCCCATCACTTTTGTTTTTCTGCAGATAATTATTTTTCAGTTCATGTTTCGAGCCTATGTGATGCCTCTTGAATGCTTATTAGCACTAACCAACTGCCTTTTTTTCTTTTTAAAAGCAAATGCAGATGTAATAATGTGATTAGTCAGAGTAATGATTTTACTTTGGAACATCATTGCTCTAAATGTATTCTGAGGAGGTATAATTTTATCTTGACGGAGAATAGAAAACTGCATCATGTGCACAGACCCTCTTAGATACACACAGTTTTAGGCCTTACATTTAGAATGCAAAGCAGGTTGAACAAGTCTGGGCTAAAGTTGATGCTTGTATTATCTGGAAAAGTATGTTTTTGAATAAATTAAATGGTTTCTTTTTTCCATGACGTATTTAATTCTTTAAATATATCTTAGCAGTATCTGTGTTTAGCAATGTGCCAGTTACAAGTGAAGCTATTGTATTTTAATGTAGCACTTGATTTCAGGCATTATTTAATACAGCATTGGAAGTTATGGCGCTTTTCAGCACTCAGGTCAGTTTTCCAGAAGAAGTGTTTTTGGCTAAAATTTGTAGTCGGTGAAGGATTACATGGACTTTGCCACATAAAAATATTTTCAATATTGGAAGCTTTCACTAGGTTCTTTTCTATGTTTAATGCTGAAGTTTGTTCTAGAAATGCATAAGCAAAATTATTTAAAAGGATTTTCAAAAAGCAAGCAAACAGCTCCTTGACATCGTGTCAGTGGCAATTCATAGTTAGTATATAGGACAGAGTAGAGCTGTCTTCTTTTTCCTGAGGCATGGCGGGTGATTTTGAACTGCTGAGCCCAATTTGAGTAACCCACTAGGCCACTGGGATGGCACTCACGAAACAATTTATGTACTCTGTAATTAATTAAAGATAGTAGTTGTTAAGTTTGAAGTGGAACTGTAGTAGTTTTAAGAGTTAGGTTCAGGCTGAGCCCCGGTGGTGTAGTGGTTGAGTGCGGGACTGCAGCCCACTGCCTTGGCGGTTCAAATCCAGCAGCAGCTCTCCAGGAGCAAGGCTGGGCCTCCCACTCCCACCTGAAGGCAGTGATGCCTTAAAGAAAAAAGATTAAAATAAGTAAATAAATAATAATAATAATAAAGAGTTAGGTTCCTTTTCAGCACGCCCCCTCATTATTTCAAGAGGAAGTTCTTTTAGACTGGTTTGCATTTTAGTGGCGAGAGAGATTAATTTTGACTTCTTATTTCACTTTTTAGGCTTTGAAATGCCCCTACATGGTCTCTGAGTTAGCCCTCCCGGCCACAGAAGGTAGCTCTTACTGTTCTCCTATGTAGAATGTGGCATTGAGCCCTTGACTGAGTGTTGCTTGGCTCACACATCTAGGAGTTTGCAGAACTTTTGCTTTTAACCGTCAGGTCTATACTTGCTAATGTTGGTAGTTTGGAAATGCTATTCATTTTAGTTTTACAATACAGCTTGCATTTTGTGAACAGTAGGCGCCAGGTATGACAATGAGAAGGACTACCTACCCCGACCTGCCCTCCCCCCCCCCCCCCCCCCCCCCCCCCCCCCCCCCCCCATGTCTTCAAGGATCCCAGTGGTGCTGTGGTTTAGGCATTGGGATGCTAAATACAAGGGCAGTGGTTCAAACCCAACAGCCACTGTGTGGGACATGAGGCCGTGTGCTCCTGCAAAGATCTAGTTTGGGAAGCTCTCTATAGGGTCTCTTTGAGTGGTTTAGGAGTTTTAATTGTTCATAATCCATTTCAGACTTGTACATCTGTATTGCTCATAAGTTGGAATGACTGTTGCAAGCAATCAAGAGAATTGCCGAGCTCTTCAAGATAGACTAGTCGTTCCACCAAAGAAGTTTGCTTTCTTAAAGATGTTTGTTTGGTTATACGTTATTGAAAGTGGAGATTCCAAACGTATAATAAGAGTGGCAATATTTAATTGGGAGTTTCAGCATGACAGTTGAAAATTTGCCCATGGAGACTTAGTAAATATCTCTGGGACATGGCAGAATGGAAGCTTCAGGTAAACTCTAAAAGAAAACACTCTGTGATGTTTTCCCATATAAAAAAGATGTGAAAAGCTTGTAGACACATAAGGGCTCTGCCACACCACAGGTGCAGATGAGGGAGTGCATCCGGTGGGGCAGTGGTCAAGTTCTTGGCTGCCGATCCAAAAGCCAGCAGTTCGAGTCCACCAGCTAGCCACTTCATGGGAGAGAGATGCACTTCCAGAGAAACGAGCCCTTGCAGTCCATCCTGCAGAGCGGTGTGAGTCGGTATGGACTCGAGGACACACGACAGCCCGATGCTGAGAAGTGGATAAGCACTAGAGTACTAGCTGAAGGTTGTAGCTTAAAGCCCACCCAGAGGTACCTCGGTGATGGGTGTCCTGATTGTGTGTTCAAAGGCACAGCCTTGAAAATCCCAGGGATTGATTCTCTGCCGCATGCACCTGGCGGAGTCGTCTCCAGTCAGAATTGACTCCACGTCAACTAACACCCATGCCTGTCCTCTCTGAGAACTTCTCCTCGGGGCCCAGACACATGAAACAGACTTTAAACCAGAGCAGATGAAAAGATACTTATGGTAATTTCATATTGATGTGGTAATTAATGTATTAGGGGCTTTTCAAGGGGAAATGGGGCCAAAAAAACCCTGACTTTGAGTAAGATGGGAAAGAGTTAACTGGCAGAGAAAGGACGTTGTTTTGAGACGTTGGCAGAAGGAGGAACACGGGAAAATCATGTAGACATACTGGTTGGTTCCATTTGCTTCCATAGAGAGGGTTTCTTGATGAACTTGAAAACTCGCAGGCAAAGAGGAAAGGAAACGCTTTTGATTGGGTGTGAACGTTTCCGTTAAAATTAAGTTACCAAATTTTACAGGTTTTTTTAATGCTACCAGAGAGGGGATTATCTGTGGCTAGAGATGATGTTGCAATATTTCGACATTAAAGAACAACTCCACCTAGGACCAGTGTCACTTATTGACAACCAGGAAATGTCAAGTTGAAAGAAGGAGGCAGGTTTGCTATGGCTTTCCTTCCCCCCCCCCCCACCCCCCCACTCTTCAGCAAATCCTCAGTAAAGTCTTATGGGGGCGTGGCCATGCTCATCCATTGCGTTTTCGTCCACGACTCCTTAGTTCTGCAACAGCGGTGCGAGTAGTGGCATGTGACCCACAAGGCCTAGAAGATTTGCTGGCTAGGTCTTTACCAAAAAGTTTGCTGACCTCTCTTTAGAACATAAAAAGAGTCAAATGACTTATTGATGTTGCCATTAGGCACCACCGAGTCTGCTCCAAGCCATAGCAATCCCGTGCACAAAAGAAGGACACTCGGTCCAGTCGTGCGCCCCCCTCACAATAGCGCCCATGCCTGAGCCCACAGGTGCAGTGATTCTGTCTGTCCATCTCGTGGAGGGCCTTCCTTTTTTCCTGCCCCACCTCCATTTTACTAAACATGAAGTCCTTCTCTAAGGGCAGATCTTTCCCGACAATATGTCCAAAATCTTGCCGCTCAAGTGCCACTTCCATGAGCATTGCTTATGGATCCAAGCAAGACAAAATCCATGACAACATCAACCTTTTCTGCATTTATCACGTCGCTCCCTATTGGTGCAGCTGTAAGCATTTGGTCTTCCTTTGTGTTGTAGGCCACACAAATCCTTGATTTTCCTAAGAAAGTGCTTCAAGTCCTCCTCACTTTCTGCAAGTAAGGTTGTGTCTTCTGCACACTGCGGGTTCTGAATAAGTTTTCCTTCCCTTCTGATGCCATGCTCTTCTTCATATAGTCCAGCTTCTCTGCTTAGATAAGAAGCTAGATTTATTTATCAGTGCCTCATGCCTGGAAATGCATGGAAAGGCCTCATCGTCCTGGGCCGTGTCGTGGGCTGCCGTCTGTCCCCGCTCTGTGCAGAGTGGAACGACTCCGCAGTACCCCTTCTCCGCAGTATCTCCTTCGCGGTACCCCAGGGAGGTTTCAACCACTAGCCTTTTAGTCAAGCACGCCACGTCACCACTGGGGCGCCACCCAGGGACTCCAGCCTTGTGAAGCGTGTGAACGGGGATGTTATAGCACAGCTTTTGGGATGACTTGTTAAGGGCTATAGAGCGGCTACTTTAATAAGCGTGGGTCTGTTTCCTGCTGCTTTGGACCCTCTCAGGAGAGCACGGGTGACAGACTGTGGTTCAGCAGTATGTCTCCAGGAGGTACATCCTGCCCTGAGTGGGTGGGTGGGTGCTGGGGCCTGAGAAGGGGACCCCGATGCCCGGGCAATCGTTGTGTGGCCAGGCGCCGCATATTGGTGCCCAGGCTTATGAGAACGGACTTGCAGTCTTATACGCCCTCCAGCACTGGCTAGGCTCTTCTAGTAATTCTTTGTTTCTGGTGATTTCAGGACAGTGGGGAGAGTGAAGGTAGAAAGTGGTAGTTTCATAGACTGGCTCTCTGGAATTTCCTTTTAGTTCGTGTAGGTCCTTCGACTTAGAGGATAGGTTTCACCGGTGCTCACAGTGAGTGAGTAGTGCGAATCCTCGTGAACGTAGCATTCGTTGCCCACAGCCATGCAGGACTCCTTCACTAGGCGCTTGACTGTGGGGTGGGCCGATGTGAACACAGGGCTCACAGGGCTCAGACAAAGCGTGTGGAGCAGCGACTGGCAGCCCGTTCCCTTTGCACAGCAGCACCCCTGCCCCAACCCAAACAGACCCAAGCCCTTCTGACTCAGAGTAACCTTGCAGCAGGACTGAGTCGACCTGCCCAATGGGGTTTCTCGGGCTGGACTAGCTGAAGGGAGCAGTCTGCC